>DWPT01003474.1:0-14394 GCA_018251895.1 Agathymus mariae mariae | reverse complement strand
AGTAATTGAAAAAAAAAAATAAAGAATATTCACCGAATTTCACAGTTATGGTTAATTTGGCAGATTAATATAGTACTGAAAGGTAATAAATCTAATGAAAGTTAAACCTTATGTAACAATAAAACAACTATTAAAACTATCAAACACAGTGATGATGGAGTATCAAGATTGTTCACAGAAATTACAAGCTGTATGCGCCTTTGCAAACTGGCCACAATGAGAAATTAAAGCTTGTAATTATAACGGGCAAGTACTTAATTAAGTAAATATTATTGAAAATCTTGCCGTGATTGTGATGCGTGCCGTTGGTCGTAATATTGGTATTACAATTCAAAAATCTTTAATACACGTTACAACTAATATATCAACTATATATTGTTTTAACGTGTACCAGTTGCATTGCATCAATCATTCAACGATAGGTTTCACCGCGTTCAAAGTAGATCGCAGTGGTCAGCAACGCATCTGTACCTGGTGTTACTAATTCTTATGGGTGCAAATGATTATATTAGGTTTACTCTTTTACCAGCAATATCTTAAAAAAGCACATAGATCGCCGTTGTTCGATTTCGTTTCCGGGGTCACTGAAGTATTCGTTTTGAGTGAATTCGACACGTCTGCAGTTGCGTTAGTAATAATCGTGGATGCTGAGCAAGGGATTCCGGGTAGGATTCCCGGCGAGGGCAGACATTCATATGAAGGAGGAGTTTTTGTTCTTGGGTCGACTTATTTGTACATGTTATTATTAAAATTAAATTGTTATTGTTATGTTATTGTTAAAGACATCCGCGGGCGGAATTAATGTCATAGTTAAAGTTTCCACTTACTCATTTAATTATTGACAAAAATATAAGATTAATACGTCGCAGTTGATACAAAATACGTTTTGACAGAATAACGATCGGTCCGACGAAATAGCCTACTCCGCAAAAGTGGACATCCGCTGACATGTCTTAATTTTATATTGTCATTACAAATGTAGCTGATATATCCAATATATAAATCGCAAGTGTGAATGTTTTATCACTTTGTTTACTGTGTGACATTCACCGCGAGACTTTTTATGTAGCACATTCATAACTCGGGACATTTACGACATACAACATTCGAGAATGTGGATATGGAAACGTCTAATATTTATTCATCTATCCTTTTTAGTATTTGAACTAGAAACCTTCCTTACTTTCGTCTAGATGAAATTTTAGCTTCGTTAAAATGGAACTCTTCTTCTACAGTCACTAGTTTCAGAATTTTCTTGTTTCATTAATAATTAAGGCACTTTTAAAATTCAAAAAGATTCCTGAAATACAGTTCTTTGACCAAATATTTAAAACTGAATCTAATGATTCTAGTAAATAAAGTTATCACAAAGTTTATTAATTACATTAGAAACGCTCATAGCCCTATAGCTTGCGTCGATCGCAAACGACGAAGTTACGACCATTTTCAATAATCTATCTGTATACGCTTTCCCTTCATAGAGTTAAAATCTCCACCTGTTCACAGTCTTTCAAATTTCTACAGTCTATCGATTGACAGATCTACCTTAACGAATGTAATAAAGAAAACAAATTGTTTTTACATCCATACCAATAAATCAATTCGAAGTACGCGATTGTATTTAATATTAACAAATAGTTATTTGGTACTTTACTTTATAATAATTTTAGATTTTTTCTAAAATAAACCTAGCCTAAGTTACTCCTTATTACATCGGCTACCCGCTAGTGAAAGTCAGTTTCAGAGCCGGAAGAAACAGGCAGACAAAAATTGTAAAAAATGTTATTTTGGTATACGTACCGTATATACATTCATATGCATGTAGTAAAAAGCGGTTATTTTAATATTACAAACAGACACTCCAACTTTATTAGTATAGAAAAATTCTAAGAATAACATTCGCCAATACCTATTAACCACTATTGATACGACACTTGAGCATATTCAGCACGGTTCTGATTAACGAACGAGATACTTACTGCCTTATGGTATTTTCCACCGAAAGTCGTAAACCACTTATACGGCGGAAGCTTGTTAGAGGTAACCTGCCTGCTATCGCTCTTTCGACTAAAATTTGTAGGAAAAAAATATTTAGTATGCTGGTAGAAGAGTTCTTGCTTGTTAATGTATCAGTGCCAACCCTGATATAAGCTGAAGTCCTTGAGTCCTTACCATCAGGTGGAATTGTTGTCAAGCATTATCTAATGTAAAAAGAGAGTGGTTATGATCACTTACAATTAAAGGGTCATTTAACACTTTGTTAGCGATTACAAAATTCCACAACTTTAATATGTATGTCAAAAACTTAAATGACAACTCAATAACTTAACACACACTTTGACGTTTTCGTATTTTGTACATTATTTACCCCACAGAATCATGTCCACGTGGTTGGGTGCTATTAACAAGAACAAAAGAGAATAAGTTACAGTGATCGATAATACTCTTGTTAGTCAAAATAATTTCATATAATAGATACATTTTTTAACGATGAACAAATCACGTTTCTAATTTAGAGTATTGCATATGGCATCCATTACAACAGTCGTTCAAGTGTTCATATGTTTCAAGAACCGTGAAAATTAGTTCTTTGATAAAACAAATATTTATCGGAAACTGACTGATACTATGCAGTTTGTGTTTCTGTGAACATAAATGTAAGTACAATTTTTACATTACTTAGCTAACTAGCTTTACAGCCTAGTAATATGTAAACTGGCAAAGGCAAGCTGATATATTTATATATTTTTTTCTTTATTTATTTATTCATCATTTTAACACAGCAACAAACAAATTTAAATGAAATAGCATGACATGCTATAACTGCATTTACATCAGGGTACTTGTACATTATAGTTAAAAAATATATATATAATAAATGTAGCCAATATAAGATTTCCCGAGCAGTGAACACAGTATCCTGATTGGCAGTCACCTCTTCAACTGATTCTTCGTTTGACCAGTAGAAAGCATGGAATTGCCCAATAACAATACTGCACTTCTACTGCCGGCAGGTGGCGATTCCGCGCATGTGATCAGATGGCATCGCCAGTGTATTGTAGTAATTTTTAGTGTTAAAAATCTATGGTAACTACAAAATAATCAGCACAATTTATCAGCTAAGTGTTAATGAAACGTTGATTAAGTATTTCATCAATTTAAAATATACGTTTAACACAATTTTAATTTATTTTTATGCTTCATACTATCCTAAACCTTGGTAATACAAAATACATCAATATTTATTGTATTGGCAAAATCCAAGATTATGCGATAAATCACGTAATAATTTTATTAATCTTTACTTCAGTAGTGCATATACGTGGTGTTGCTGTTTAGGGAAGTGTACCTTACATTATCATTACTTAGTAACATCTTAGTAGACCATCGTATGAAACATTACATAGTACCTAAATGCATACATTTTTAAGAAAAACATCATACAAAAATAATTGGTATGGATAACCAATGCCCGTTTTATATAAAATATGATTTACAGGAAGGTTTCAATTTATTAAATACTTATAATTTCATCATATTAGTCATAAAAGATCTATTGCTGGATCATCCCACTAGCAGCAAAATTTTCATCAGGTTAAATATATTTTTTTAAGATTCAAATGGCGAATAATTCGGATTCCTATAGCGAAGGCGACACACTCCATGTTACAACATTGAGTTAAAAAAAGACGGGAAAAATTATTAGAATTGAAAAAAAAATGTTTATGCAATCAGGAGCCTATTGCAGGGTCACCTAAAATCAATTTTTCAGAAGCGAAAAATCATGAAGAGCTTACTGAAAAAATTATAGCGTTAGCAAAATGCGACACAATGAGTTTCAATAATTCCGTAAATCTGTTGGAAATTGGTGATTTTTCATCAGGTAACTCTGTCGTGGACCAAAATTATGTACTATTTACAGAGATAACAAATGTCACACCGATTGCTTCAATATTAACAGGGTGTGATGACTTGTTTCCTGAAAGAGACATAGAATCTGAAGTTGCAAATAATTCTAGAAAAAAGGAAACATAAATCTGAACAAATATATTCAAAAAGATTTAGAAAAAAAGAAGCTTAGAATGTTAGATCAAGAATACATAGGTAAGGTAGGTAGGTAGGAAGAAGACAAGACAAATGCTTAAAAAGTCATGTCATTCATTGCAAAAAGTTTACAGAAAGCGTCAGATTAGAAATGTTTAAGAAATTTTAGGAGATGAGTTGGACAGAAAAAAAGACATGTTTGTTTCTTTGGTTGATACAAAGCCGAGAAAAAGAAAAAATACACAAGACGAACTATTACAATAGTGTATTATTTAGAATTTAATGACAAAAAATGAGAGTATGTTTTAAAATATTCTAAAGAACGTTGGGCGTTAAAGAGTGTACAGTAAGGTACTGGTTAGGAGAGAAACCAAATAAAGAAACAATAAAAAACCAAAAACAAAATGCTGGGTTGCCTATGTTGAAAGTTTTAATACAAACATTTTAAAAAGTTCTAAAACATAATCAAAATGGTACAACTGAGTGCAAACTTAACTATAATGACGAATTTCAACCATTACCTAATAGGCCAAAAACAATTGATTTAGTTTGTCCACCACAACTCTTTACTGATAGATTGTCAATCTCGAAATCAAAATATGAACATTTGCAACAGTTCAAAGGTGTTATTCCCATAGACTGTCACGAATTCTATGATAACTGGCCTTATAAAAATAATTAATTGATATTTTATTTACCTAAAGCTGTTATCATGTTTATTCCTCTAAGTTGAAGAAGCTCTTATTTTGTTGATTATTTTATAAGTTTTAATGTGTAAGACAATTCCTCGACGTAAACACTGATACAGGTTCAATAAAATAAGAGACAATTAAACTACTATTGTTTGTTATAAGTTACGAAAAAATTTTGATTTTTATTTTGTTTTTCTAAGAGATACTTATATATAGTCTTTGAGCCAAGTTTATGACATATCTGTTTTGTATATTAAACATTGTTTTATAACATTGTTACGTATTTGATTTCAATACCGCGGAACTTATATTGTGTATCATTTTGATGAGTGCTCAAATCAAATCTGTGTAACTGTCGTAGAAAATAAAACAATTACTTTTATATAAATATTACCAATTCGTAGAAAACCTAATTTAATAATCTGTGTGACAAAATGAACTCGGTAGCTGTTGAAATAAAAAAGATATGACATTATAACCTTCCCCTGTAAAATTTGGTTTAGTGTAGATACGCACCCTTTACCTATGGTACATAAGTGGATTTGCACTATCCCGACGATGTATGTATTTATATATATATATATATATATCTGTTGAATCTCTCTGTCTATAAATTCCACTTTTTTTTTCCATCCATTGAATAATGAAAATTGGTATGTAGTGAAAACACGTAGTTACACAGATGATAAGCTATATCAGGTATTCTAACAATCATGCATATATAATCAATAGTTCAACACAAACGATGTCGGACGGACCGCCGTTTTAAAGGTAATAAGATAAACTTATTATCACATAAGTAAATTTACAAAGAAAAAGAAAGTAGGTTTATTCTTTGAATCGCTACAGAGAATCTTAGTCAAATGATGACTATGTAATTTGAGAGGGAGAATAATAATGAGATACAGAATACTTTCAATTCGTTTCACTGTGCGAGAGTCTGACGTGCACTAAGTCGCTTATTGTAAATGGCATGGAAGTAATATTCAAAACGTAGCAGGTCACTGTGTGACAGGTTGATATTGTGAGATTGTGGATGATTAAAACCCAACGAGCCGCCCAACAGCCCTTCAACGTACACAATACTGTAGTCGCACAATACTTCATCAAAAATTAACCTAGGATTGTTAAGTACATAGGTGCTAGTATCGTATCCACGATTTTGCGAGAGATGAAACTAGTACCTTCAGAAAAAGACTGTACAATTACAAAAACGCAATGTAAGTAGATTTTACAAATGACTAGAGCGACACGGGCCGACTTCTGTCGAGTTAAACAATTAATATGCACATACATTTGATATAATAACCTATGTCCACCCGGTAAAATGTACCTTTCATATGGTAAAATAACTCTTCATAAAGGAGTCGTGGTTCCAGAAAATACTTTATGCATATACACAAATTCACAAATTTTGACTCTCTTTATAACTTCAGGACCTCCTCATTTTCAGGGATTCGGTACATTGGATGAAAACGAAACTGTTACAGGACCTGCAGAAGTTACATTGTATTGTTATATAATGCCAGTTGACTCTATTTCTGAATAGAACAAAACCCTATCGAGTCGGGGTAGATACTATTCCATCTTGACACTTTTGATACATGTACAACTAATTAATTAAACAATAAAATATACTATTACAATAAAAATCATACATACCTCAATTATACCCGAACTATTTATAACTACATTCAATAGATTAGATACGCAGCGGTTATGTTGCATACCATAGCGTAAATGTTTTAATTTTCATAGATCTTTTCGATGCCTATTTATAACGGCCAAATTGTGCTACATACGAGAGGATACGGAGACGGACACGATATGCGTATGGTGTTAGATAAACATTTACACCACGCACCTTGCGATACCAAACGAATACGTGTTGATTTAATGAATAAGTACAGGAAAAAATGTTCACTAACTAAAAGAAAATTAATAGCCATTTCTCCTGTTCGATATCTATAGGTTTCATTTTGGAACTTGTATGATACATTAATATATTTTGAAAATTGTAACATTATTAAGCGTTCATATTATTAAGTATTTTGGGCTTTTGTTTTTATCGATTATTTACCTGTCTGAGACAATATCACGCCGTAATCACCAAACAGATTTAAGTGAAATTAACGCATTTATATTATAACCAATAATTATTTTCAACATAAAATATAATTTCATCCTATGAATCACATTTTGTGCTAGAATAAAATTATATATAACTAAAGTAATCCAAATAAAATAATAAATATCCGTCACTATCTCGTCTAGAGTCAACTGCTATATAAGTTTCTCCTAATTATAATCCATTATTAGTCATTCGAACTACATAATTTGTTGTTTATTACTTCAGCCAGTTAATTTTGCGAACTATGTTTGGTACTAACCCTAGTTCGTAACTTCAACCTCCAATTATCAATCAACGATGCCAAGCTAACGGACAGTTTATAATCACTACAATTATAGAAAGAACTGCGCTCACACGAGTATAGTTTTCTAGCGTCTGTACATTGGGGAATGTTCAAAACACGCTGTCCTTTTCGACCCTGTGCGCTGTAAGGTACAGGGAGTAACAACACATACAGTGTTAGTTAAACCAAGTTTAATCAACACCATCTGGATATTCGTCAGTTTTAAAGTGTCCTATACAAGAAAGTGTCTTTGTAAATCATCAAAAAAAAACACGATAAATGGAGTATCCTTCCGATCAAGAAGGGTGGAATGTCATTCATCGTCATGATATGTGTTCATAGAAAGGTGATGTGGTCTATAAGTATAACAGGTACTCGGAGCACTGACCGTTACGAAATTGATAAAAACACAACAAAAACTCTTGTTACTCCAAAAAGATCTATTGTCTCGATGAAATATTGCACGGCCTAATTTTGTACAGCATCAAATTAATTAAGCTCATATACTAGTTATAGTGTGACACCACCGCGCGGAGATGATGGCAGTACTTTTTACGAGGTCTCACGCATTGAATTGAAGAAATGTCCTTCGCCCTGTTCGAAATGATTTACTTTACTTACATTATTTTACTGGATTACATTTTTTAAACAGGAAATCATGTAATTATCATACAAAATTTCTAAATACATTCACTACTTTGAAAGAGTATATTAACGAAACTAATCTATAATTTACATATGTAACATTGCAGCGTTGAAAATAATAGCTCGTTAAAAGCAGACCTACAAGTATCGAAAACTATTTTCAAGGCCAGCAACACAGTTACACCCCTGAATGACCCATGCGAATGGACGGCTGTGAAAATTTTCTACCGCAAGGCCTAGTAACTACTTTCTAGTTTGTACTATAAATAAAAAAAAAAATATTATTTTCATGCCGTCATTTTATGCAGCATATCTTATTCGGCCACCTAACCCTACCACTAGTCTATCAATGGTCACCACCTTCTTAATACCTACATATGTTTCACACAATCCATCAATCTTTAATTCTAATATCCTTTTTTGTGTTCATATTTGAATAATTTTCTAGTAACATAAGATAACCAAAAATTTACACAAATGAAAATTTAGAATCCTCATAAATTTACAATGATAATAACCGATTACTTACATTAAAGCATATTGTCAGAAATATGAATGATTTATCGACATAATGATAAACTTAAAAAAGAAACTGGAGGCTTAACTACACCCAGCATAGTGCAGCAGCAGCATTTAATAGATGTTGTGCCCAAAATTCAGTATCTTACAATCTGGGGTGTTCGTTACTTATATTTTATTCTCATTAAAAAAAATTACTACTTGATAACATCCATATTACTGATCGACATCTATACTTTTTCTTAAAGAATGAAATGGAATTTTCCAAAATAGGCCACAAATGATACTCATAGAGGTTACTTAAATAATTTAATGACTGTTTTAAAAAAAAATGTGAATTCACAGACAACTTAGCACAATTTTTTCTGTTTTGTTTCACGAATAACATTGGCTTAAAACTTAAGACTGCGTTGCAATTGAATGTGCATTCAATTACAGGGCAGTTCTTCTTTAAAGATGAGGAGCCTGAAGTATGCTTCAGGCTGTGCTAGAGCAGGTTAATGAAAAATATTTTACTCACTTTTTTTTTCTTATAGCAAATATATATCGGAGAGCCAGTCTAAACATGTCGCATCATGTTTTCCATCTAAACCACCAATGATCATTGACAGCCCTGGTTTTTTGTAATATATGAATATTATCAACAAATAAGCAGATACAGATACCTGATGGCAAGTGGTAAATGGTGCAATTGCCTGTTTATAGATGGTAAATAATATAAGAAGCACTGGTATTTTTTTTGTTGATTACTGGAACATAAAGGAAATAGATTTAAAAAATGTATTTTGGGTACAACTTATATCCTTGATAATATTGTGAAGTGCATTAATTCACAAGGATTTATCAAAAATCTAAGGAAACACCAATTTAGTATCATGTATCTTAATTAAATTTTAAATTAATTCAATTATCTAAAATGATGAAATTGTTGATTGATAAAGCAATTCATCACCAAAGGTTTTTTATAATTTCATAAAATTATGATGAAAAATGTGAAATTATACAACTATTTCATCAATATCACTTCCACAAAATGTGTAAAATAGATGGCTAATTTTAATTCACTAACTTCAATGTATATTATATTATTCAATGCCTACCTCTATCACATATGACCCACTTAGGTTGATATTACATTTGTATGATTAATTGATTATCTTATGGGCTTGATAATAATTATTGTAATGCTTTTTACAAGTGAAACATCTTTTAGAGCAACAGAATTTTCATTTACTGTGATAACAGTAGTTGCCAGACATTAAATGCCCCATGTTAACTACATGGGGCATTTTAAACATTTTATGGCATTATTAATAAATACCCTATGCCTGGTTTCAATATCCTTTATGACCTAAAGGCAATTAGATATTTGAAAAGTGATTTCAGATTCAAAGCTACTTCTTCTATGTATCTTCTATGTCAAAATGCCTTGTAAGGGTATGGAGTCTGTTTGTTTGGCATTCCTACACACAGAACAATTGTTTTACGGTGGAATTAAAATTATAGCAATAGAAATATTTAAGCGATTTCTCTGTAAACCTTCCTTCCAATAGGCAATTTTTTAAATGCTTCAAATAATGGAATAAAATTTATTTATTAATTTATAAGGTCCTATTTTACGATAAGTGCTAGTAGACGAGAAAAATAGTTAAACAATTAATGGTTAATGGTGTGATACACGATTATTTACTTACTATAAATTAAGAAAATTATTTTTGTAAACAACCAACTTTTTCTTCTGTAAACATCCTAGGATATCTGTCAGCTTTTGGAGATGCTGTATGCTAATTGTTATTTGACTTTACCTTGGGTCTGGTAAAACAATCTTCTTGCTTGCTCGTGCCGCTGGAGTGCACTTCGACTTTTCCATCGCCATCAAATAGCTGACGTCGGCCAGCACAGCCTCGAGGTCCGCCATTTTGAGTCTGAATTTATCAACTTCACCAGAAACTATTAAAACACTCGCCTACTACAATGCCAATTCCTACAACATCAACTTTATTTTCACTCAATAGTCATAACCTTTTTCACATGACGATTGCTCACTGGTTCATTAGACCATTTGTTGATGTGAATTGACACATTTTCATAATCATAATATTGTAAGACGTACATAGGGACGCACGAATTGACTACATTTATTTAACATTACAGAGGTTCCACTAAATATATTAGATCAATTCGAGTCCTGAACTTATTAATAGGATAGTGAACATCGAATCGAAAAGTGCGATCCACCATCACATAACACAACACATGTACGTTCCGTCACTTTACTTTCATTAATAAAATAATCACACACATCGCTCGCTGAATACTCAAAGTTATTATTATACGTATGTATATTGTAAATGAATGTATAAATACACGCTTTCATCAATGTGTAGATAGTAGCACACACCCAATGAATCCAATCAAGTAACATCTGAACCAGAGACAAGAATAATGGAGTTACCAGATGACCGGTACGCGCCCATCACACAAAGTAAAAAGCAGAACAGAGACAAAGCTTCTAAATAGCATACAAAATATTTACCTATTCTATTAGGGTTGCCACAGGAGCTTAAAATTAAATAAAATGTTTAATAGCTTTTATTAAACAACTATGACTGAATATTTTTTTACTAATTACTTATTCTTATTTTATTTTTGTTTTTCAATAATTAGTTGTGCTTTTTTATTGATTGGTAAATTCTTTATATAACATAAAGTTTATCAGGACAAAAAATATCAGAAGGTATTATTAGAAATTAATTAATTAATTATTATTATTATCGTTGGGGAGCAAAGGTTCCCGAGTGGTGACCACGAACCGGAAGGCAAAGCGTTGGACGACCCCCTACTAGATGCACCGACGACATCGTTGCATCGTCGAATTGCAGGGTACCGCTGGATGCAGGAGGAAGGTAGCCGTTCTAAATAGCCTTTTATGGAGGAGGCCTATGTTCAGCAGTGAACATCTTCCGGCTAATGATGATTATTAGGAAATAAAATTATACGCTGCATTCATTAAAATCCTTGTAATGGGTAAAAAAACTGTACAAATAGCCTGATACATAGAATAAACATTTTTTTTTATAATTTTTTCTAGTATTGTTAATACACATTATAAAGTAAATCATATTTGTACTTTTATTTTACTAAAAACTCTCAAACTGTAAAATAATAACAAACGCTTAACGTTAAACGTTAGAGTATTCGTCGACCCATTATAAATCGGTTTCTCTCGGCACGTGACAGGCTCATACATACACGCGTCTCACGCTTGTATAGTAGTGTGCAGCGCAGGTGCATGAAGTTTTGTCTCTGTTGTGTTTCTTTACTTTGTGCGACTACGGTGGCACCATTAGATAAAGCTGTCTATTTCCACAGATTATGAAACATGCAAACCTATAAAAACCTAAAAAATGTATATATAATGCTAATAAAATAATAATTATATGAAATGCAATCTTTTTTGTAATAAATTAAAATAAACTTATTCAATATATTTGATTCAATAGTAGTATAAATTGAGTAATTGTATAGCGTATTATTACAAAAATGTGGCAACATATTAATAGTAGTGTTTTAATACGTAATATGTCCAGAAGAAAAATCACTAACCAAAGGTTAATAAATACTAACCAAAATTAATGTCAAAATAGAGCATGTACCGCTAAAATACGTTCGTGTACACTCTTATCGAGTACTTATATGTATCACAACACATCCCTAGTCTCTAGTGTATTTAATTTTTAACAAGGCTAGTAATCTCGCAGTGATCGTGATTTATGTAATGAGGACAATATATCTATATAAAATTTAAGAATTATGAGTACTCTTTATAGTTACAATGTATTTTGAACAATATGAACTATATTCTACGTTTTGTATTAAATAAATCTGTAGTCAATAACGAGCGAGTGTATTTATAATAATGATTAATACTCTATGATACTGATTATGAGAATTTCACTCTGTTTTTACGCATGAATGTCAAATCTGACAAATCTAATGCATCAATTTGTGAATAAGCAAAAGCAAGTGGAGCGGCTGTCGTCGAAGTAGAGGGAATATAAACATATTGAATGTATAATTTACAGCATGATTAGTGAATTTTGATAAGGTATTTATTTTTTTCTTGCGCCTGACGTGAGATTGACCTGTGGAAGTAAGCAAGGTGATAAAAAAAAATTGTGTATACCATTGCATCGATAGTACGTCGTTGCATTAGTTATATTTTTGATAATTTTTATAGCAAGTGTAATTTTGTAAATTATGCGAAAAATTTATGACCGTAAATCTTAAATTCTATTAGTTTATGATAGTTTTTGTGATGTTAATAACTTAACCTTGTTGCTGTTTAATCCCATATAGCCTGGGTTTGCTTTTCACAATAATTGTTAACGAACGCTTAGCCTGTCTTGAATATTTTTTTAGGTACCCATCAAAATGGAATACTGTCAACCTAATATAACGTTGAATGAAATATGGGTAGATCATGGAATATCACAATGCTTTATGGAGACTGTGTCTGCTGTCATCATAGGCGGATTTTTGCTTGGTTTTGGCATGATACAAATTATAATGTACAATAGGTAAGTCCAACAATTTTGAAAACTGAATGCTAGTGATTGAATGTATCTGAGAGTACTACTATACAATACTGTGATTATAAATTCATTGCTACTTCTGAGGACTAACTGGGCAGTTATGCTTTTTAAATTCTGTAGATTGTAGACATTTCTTTGAAGTTTAGCTGTGATCGTGTTCAATGTGACTGGGGTATTGGTATACTACACATTGTAATTATGATTTATTTCTCATGAGGACCAAAACTCTTCAAACTGAAATTCAGAGTTCATGTAAATCAAAGTAACTCATGGTAGAGTTGTGTCTGTCCACCTATCTAAAAAAATAACTTATCATATTTTTTATATATCAACCAATAAAGTGAACATCAATAATTACCATCACTTAACCAACCTTCAGAATTGAAAATTTAAAAAATCATAAATATTTTTTTATACAATATATTGAGTGTATCATATTTATTAGTATGTATTAAATATATGGGCCGTTTATTTGAAAGTGGTGTAAGTCCATTATGTCTTGTTTTGATAAATTAATTTTTAACATATTTGTTAATTAAAAAATTTATGCAAATTATATGAAGTTTGGAAATGTTTCTACTGTTCTATCAATATGTAATTGGTTATATAAATTTGTCTTAGCTGTATTTAAGTAAACTGTTGTATACTTATGGAATGCAAATGGAATTACACCACTTTCATAGACAATTGTAAAAATTGATTAATTTGCAATTTTTTAATATCAAATTTAACTTATCATATTAATACAATTTTAGTTTACAAATGATGACAATATATAAAATAGAAGTAGTATTTTTAATTTTAGAGGCTAATTACATTGTTAAAATTACAAGATATGGATAGTATTTACATATGCTCTGTATGCGGTAGTATTTCGAAACATGCATGATAACAACTTTGATAATATATTTATATTATTCATAAGTAATGCCTGGGATTGTGGTACAAATATACATCTTGCATTTTTTTCTTTGTGAATTTATTTAACATTAAATAAAATATGTATTTTCAAATGCCAAAAAAATTTTAGATAAACATTTGTTCTTGCCTGTATTGCTATCTGATGTTAATATGAAGTTATTCATTTTAGGAAAAAAATTGAATAAATAAACTTGACTAGTAACTCTTAACACATAATATAACACCAATGTAAAATAACAGGCAATTGATCGGCAACCATCTACTAAGTCTACCTTTGTCAATTGGACTTACACCACTTTCATAATCGATAATTATACTATTTCATTTACCAACTAATCTTCAGTTATACAATAATTTTTTGTTTAAGAAATTAAATACATACTTATTATACATACAAAAATCATGCATGAATTTAAATATGAATTCCATTATCACACAAAGGTGTTTTCAACATAGACGTGCTGTAGAATATAGTTTAATATTACAAGAAGCACCTCTATTAATCTATTAACATAATTGATATAAGAACCATTTATGTTACAATCACGTCTGCTGATAAGAGTT
>DWPT01003473.1:0-14394 GCA_018251895.1 Agathymus mariae mariae | reverse complement strand
AACCTATGGATGTCATAAATAAAAAATATAATAGAGTATTTATTTTTTGTTATTTATCATCCTTTTTTTTAGTTTTTTTGTGAATTATTTTTGTTTATATTGTAGTATTTGTTTTGCCTTGATGTTTTGTCTTTTTTTAAATAAAGGTTATTTTGTATTTGTTTTTTATTTTATCACTAAACTTTTTCATGTCTTTGTGTATTGTAACAGTTTTATTGTGCTAACGAAGGAAACACATTTTTTATGAAATTTATCATGGTAATAATCACGCAAAAACATAGCAGCCTTCCAGAAACATTGTTTTTTATATGGCATGTTATATGATATATTAGAAGGGTTGAAATATGTTTGTGGATAAAGCATATTTAGATAAAACCCGTCGCTTGGATGTGAATAGATCTTAGTAGCTATTTACGGATTCAATGCCGCGTGTTGTTAATAAGTTTTTTTTAACAAAAGCATTATACACCTACAATGAAGAACGAATCCATTAATTTAATGTTGTATAAAGTTGTTGTAACAATGTAATGATTTCAATAATTTAAAATTGGTTAGCAAGTATTTTGTAGTAAAACAGATATCACATACGTATTCGTATGTACTACTAGTAGTTTAGATTAATGTTTTTTTCATATTATCGTGATATTTATTACAATTTGGATACTTTGCTGCCCACTGTATCACGTCAACGTGGTGTCTTATAATTTCTGCAGTGAAATATCATTCACCAATCATTTGAATTTCAACTTATATTGCATTTAACACTTCCTTACTCGCAGTGATCCTACCAATTTCTTTTATTCCTTTGATGTTCAACAACTTCTTGTTTTCTTCACCTCATTAGTTCACTTAGTCGGAGATAACCTGCGATTCTCCCCGGGCCGTTTACTTTGCTTAGTCTCTTTGTTCCCGTCGGTTACTGGAAGTTTATTCGATGTAGTTAACTTATTAATACATTAGTTGTATCTTGTGAAACGTTACATTCTTTATGAGTATTATGACGGTACTATGTTCGTATCTTTGAATAAATATAATCAGTATGTAGGTACTTAAGCTTGGTAAAAATAAAAATTCAAACAAAATACACCATAAACTATGGACTAGAGATATGTTCCGGAAGTTGAATAAAGATATTGTAAGAAAGTTAAGTTGAAAGCATGGCCAAATGTTGCTTGCATCAGGCGATTACGCTTTCTATTATAATTGTTCTAGCGCATAGCAAAGGATGAGATATCGATAGGCTATAACTTCAGAAACTTTTTTCGGGTTTTGGGAAGTACCCGTAAAACAAGTGAAGACAGAGATTATAAAGACAGAGTATTACGTAAAATTCTATAATTTTAACGGAAAATTGTTAATTTCTTTTAATTTTAGGTACTGCGCTTTTACTTACTTAAAAAAACCAGCCTACTTGGTAGGTCTTCGCATAAAGATTATATTATCAATAATATTATATCATGAATATTATTATTCGTCTATCATCCTCCTACTTGAGTCAGCCGGTAAACGGCTCGTCGTGTTCCAGCTGGAGGCTAGAGAGTTAGAACTATCTTTCTTATCATCTTCTCATTTCCTGGCCAACAACGCATCGTTGATACCTTTGGTCTTGCCGATGTCCATGGACGACGGTGATCACTTACCATCGGGTGGCTCGTGTGCTCGTTTATCGCCTGTTTACATAAAAAGGACATTGCAATACAATTTTTAAATATCTATTCTTAGAATACAGTGCATACAATGTATACAAAAAATGTGTGTATATCTTGCCGTGAAGGAATGGAAAATATAATGAACATCATATATGATTTCTGTCGACTACAGTGGTAGAACATGACGAAACATTGCACATATGACAGGATTAGATATAAAATCAGTTAAATGAAAATTACTTGAATTTCAATACTCTCATAATATGATGGTGAACTTACAGTTCTTTAACTGATAATCAGCAATGTAGGAAGAATTCGTTATAAAAATCATTAAATGATTTGCAAATAAGTACTTTGTGTTTATTTTAAAAAGGTAGATCTATAATAAACCTTTTAATAAATAAAAAAAACTTACATTAAAATAATGTATATTATCTCTGAAAACAAAAGCCTTCCGTGTATTTCATTTTCTGTTAGTATTATTACTAACTTATTATTATTGCTAACTTAAGTTAAGATGTATCCTGCTGAGAGCTATGAATTGGTCGTGTTTGTATAGTTAGCTTACGTTATCAATATATAGCTTGTAATTTCATTAAAGTTATCGGAACTATTGCACAGTGTAAAAATGTAACGTGATTAAATTTACCTCAAAATATTTCCTTTTGCGAGTCATTTCACAAGTAGCTATATTAGTTTTAATAAGAATAAATTTCATAATAAAGGAATTTGCAACCCGCAGTGCAAAAAATGTTCATGACAAGTAGATATGTGAATTTATTCTTTATCAAATACGCAACTCACATGAACAAAACACGTAGTTGTAAAATCTGTACTTAGTCATATTCTGCACTTTGTTGTTTATAATCAAAACTAATTCAACGTGAATTTAAAAAATAATCTTTTTTCCCTTTCATACATATGTATCTGCATCTATTTATTTATTAATAAAATATTAAGGCCCTCTAACGTCGTGTAGTAGAACTGTCACAGTCATGCTTTCATTTTTTTGTATAGATGGCGCTGATAAGTGTCGCAAACGCATAATACAGTTTTTCTTTTAGCAATGAAAATTACTAATGAACGGAATGATAAGTTTCTGCTGTTGTAAGTAAAATTAAATATAATATTTTTTAAACAACATAAGCAAGTATTTCACTTTGATTTTGCTACAGAAGATGACGCTGTTTAGTAGTTCCTAGATGTTCCTATAGATAGCGTACGAAAGCGTCGCGTGCGCAAGCCAATATGGCAGAGTATTCAAATAGATGGCGCTACGCGGTGATCATTGATTGATCATCATAGCCATTACTTATAAGTACGCATGTATTAAATTTTAAATGGTTACATAATATTTTAATATATATACACCAATGTATTGGTTATATATGTATCTAGTTTGCTAATAACACATAATGAATATTGCAACACATTATAGTTACAACGAAACAAGTGTTTTCTCAATTGCTTTTACTTGCTGATAGTAAAGAAGAAAATCAATTCTCAATAAATGTAAAATTATAGGGAAACTTTATCGAAGTGGACTAGTGGGTGTAAGGAAGTAGGCGTGGTTAAGTTTGCACAACTCCTAAGAAAGGAGGCGTTTTGTAACAGGTAGGTATCTTTATTTTTGGACTTCAAAATTTTCTAAAGCCATTTTTTCATTACATAATTGTAAATGAAGTTCATATTAACAACATTATACGTATCTGATACTACAGTACAATACTTAATTTGCGATAAGTTGCGATGTAAAATATTTTGTATTGGAATATTAAATTAGTGTAAAACAAATTCCTTATACCTGTTAAAAATATTTTTATGGTGCTGAATTACAATGCTACAAAATTGCATTAAAATAGTTTGATATAGTATTTTTTTTAATATCGTTTTAGCTCTATAACTTATTGAGTAGTAGATATACTTATCGATGTCAGTTCGTGATATTAACATATAATAGTATTTATCATCTCATTACTAGATGGCGCTATAACATGGCTAGCGCATTAGTTTAAATTCCTATATATTTGATTTAGATGTCGCTGTAGGCACCTGAAAGTAATTTATCACACTTAAATTTATTGCTTAGATGATCTAAATCCCAATGTATTTAGTCTCGTGAGCAAGTATAATTATAACAACTTTAAAACATTATTTAAACAGTAAAGTTCCTTCTAATCATTTTATAGCAATTGGTAAGTTAAATGTTCACAATAGCGATTGGTTACGGGCTGTGGCGATTGTTTCGTAGGTAATATGAAAGTGACTGGTTGCGCGCAAGGAAGTAGGCGTCACAAGGCGTTCAACTCGTAAGACAGGGGGCGTGTGAAGACGTAGGCGTAACTTACGACGACTGCGATAAGAGTGATTCAGATAATCCGTCTCGTAAAAGTATTCGATATTTGTTAAAAACGCTTGTACCGGCGTTTGTTATTGCTAGTTTGAAATAATAATGTCACATTGATGTGTTAGCTGAGTTTTGTTATGGCATATTACGTGGATAATTAATACTACAATATAATACCTTCTGCATTTGCGAAATGTTTAATATAATTAAAACCGAATCGCGAGTGTTAGTTGTATGATGAACCCTGAAAGACGAAGATAGAATAATTTCCTAATTACAAGGCGCCTATACTTATTATAATAAACGGTGATTAGTGTAGTCTTGTTCTTGAGTTTAACTGTAAACGGAATGAATATCTAGATCATTTTCGCTTTTCACCATGTGCTTACCTAAAGGTTCGTAACAATATCTCATATCTAATTATTTAGTCAGACAACTGCAAAGTCTCAAATTGTCATCCATTTAACAGGTATTCACGGTATTTGTACCTATTATATACCTACTGATGTTGCGATTTAGACAAAATATATAATATATAAAATAAATATTTAGTGATCCAGACGAGCTATTTAAAACCATGTTTCATATATTGCAATATAACTGAACTAAAAAATTGTCAACTCAATAAAATACAGTCGGTACCACTACCTGTTTCTACCTACACCTTACTCCTGGTGAGAGATCACACTGTACCCAATAGCTAAGACATATTACCTATGTACTTACCTGTGAATATAATCTATTATTTACTCTCATGTAAATTGACTTCCCTAAGACTCAGGATCAGTAAGTTGAAACCAAAAGTAACGGACCTTCATCCAGCAGTAAGGGATAGATATTGGATATTATTACGGGTCCCGGTTTCGTTTCGGTCGGATAAAAGGAGGTTGTACGAAGCGGCCATTGGTCACATCATAATTGTATAGATATAGATATATGTATAAAATTGCTTCTGTATGTAGTTTTATCTTGTTCTCAAAAATGTTTTTGGAATTCAGGTATCAAATAAGTATCAGTATATGTAAGTATCAGTGGAGTCGATCATTCACACTAGGGATGTTATGGAGCTGCGTAACCGTAACCGTAACCGTAATTATCGGATATCCGGAATAAAAAGATATCCGAAAACATAACCGAATCCGATAAAACGTTTCAATTTATTTCTTAGTTTTTATTACTACAGTTTAAGGCTATTGTTTTTATCTCTGATTGTAATACCGGATAATACCGAAAAATATAGTCCGTGTTACCTTATTTATTTTAACCGTAATCGAAATGATCCGAAACAATCGGAAAAACCTAAATAATTTCATATCAATCAATATCAAAATAGACAATCCTACCTAGGAAGGCCGTAGTGGGGAGACCACAACAACAAATAAGCTGAAAGATAAACAAAATAATAAAATCACGATTAAAAGCGAGTGGAATACAAAGTACTAAATCCTTTACGTCTTTATAAAATTTTGTGTTTCTATTAAAACACAATCTTATATATTTTATGTATCTCCCTCATTGTAGATGACTAACAAACGCCATTACTTAAAAAGGAATTTAGAATTGTAAACGGTTTAAGCTTTGCGGCATATTCAAGTTACAATAGAAGAAGTTAAATTACAATAGAACTTTATACATTTGTTATACATTCTGCGTGAAAAATATAAATTCCCCAGAACGCTTAAGTATTTACAAGTTGCCGCAGAATAACTTTTGCACAGTTATTTTAAACGTACAATGAAATAGTACATTCTGACAAGCTTAAGTAATAAGACTGTGGGCGTGTTTAAGAAGCTTACGCGTACGGTGGGACGGTCTAAGACGTTGGGGGCGGAGCCTAAGTTTGTAGTGACTCCAACTTTCTTGTTTCAACTTTATAGTACTTGTGTGTAATATTTGATGCATTTTGGAATATCAATCTAAGTTTGTGTAAATGTAAATTTAAATTTAATACAGAATTACTATAACTTACTCTGATCTTAAATATATATACAGCATTGTGCAAATAATGTGTAACAATTCATGTTTTTATCAAGCGATTTATAACTTTTCTAATTTACTCCACACCCCAAAACGTTCCTTCTATATTGATAAAACCTCATGAAAATCAATACGTTTGTCGTAATCGCGATCAAACAAACAAACCTCTGTTACAGGGCGTAGTAATATTTATTTTTTATTTTTATTTGTGTATATTTTTATTCACGTGTATTACGTAGTACATATGTATGTATATTTCAATTATATTTCTACTACCGTGTAAGTTTTACCTGTTAACAACGCTATACTCAATGTTTTCAGACAGTACCATCGACTGACATCATCCAGGCGAAAATTCTTCGTAGTCTGGTAAGTACTTATAAGCAATTCTTCTTTAAATTACCTCTCAAAAAATAACTACCTAAATTCTGACTGGTCGCTATTAGTCAAACTGCTCAATATCAATAGTCGGTAGCCTCCGATGGTGATCGTCAAGTCATGTCGGAAACATTCCGGCTTGAGAACTTCTAACATCCCTCCAATGAAAAACCGATTGGCGGTGAAGCAGCGTGGTGGATTGTATCTATTCAAGGCCTCCGCAGTACAAAGGAGTGATTTGTGCGCCGATAATAACCCTACAACCCTTAGCTGGACAATCAGATCAACTACAACCTGGGTTAACTGCCCTTAAACGAAACAGCACCATTAACCACCATCCTAGTAGAACTTCCATCCTAGGTGAACCCTTTTTTTCTTACGTTATCACACCTAATAAGATTTTTAGCAGTTTCTAACAGTAATTCTTGTTAGAATTAATTGTTTTATTGAAGTGCTTTGGTCACCTCTCCCATTGTGAGTGGTATGAGCCATAGTCCTTGCTAAGTTCGAATTGTATGACTGTACACGGCCTTAACAACTCACTGATTTACCTGATATTCAGGGTTCCTCACGATGTACCTATTCCTTCAAAGCTAGCTACAGTAAGGTATGACCTGTGGAAGTTAAACTTGCCCGATTCTGTCCCTCACGTATCTGTAGAACAGTAGACTGACTTCGAAGTTATCTTCTAGAATTAACTTGGGTCATTGGTACCTACTGCAAAAGCAATTAATATCTAATATTTGATATGAATAAGTTTCGAACCCAAAACCACTACATCATGAACCGATTAAATCAGTGGTTTATCACAGCTTCACTCATCAATACCAACCTAGAATTAGTAACGCGGCGGCTATCAACTAGACAGATGGTTCATAATGATCTCGAGCGGCAACTATACAAGTGTTCTCGTGAAGTAGAGACAAGCACGTGATCACCGACTTCAAAGGCACTCGCGGCAACTTCAACAAATGTTATTCTGAATATCTATACCCACAAAAGCAGCATTTCTAAAACCGAGAGGAAAAAGTCAGAAAAATATATATTTCATAAAGCATAAAGGTGGCAGACATGACACCGCGGCCGCGTTCCGTTGGCGATAGGGTTGTCACTTTGGGGTAGATTTAATAATAATTTTTAAAATGAAATCTTGTGTGTGTGAGATGTTTGATTCTCAGTTGACATACATTGTCTACATATTGGTCTGAGCGTGAGAATGTACTTATTTAAATTCCAATTAAGACTAATATGAAGTAGAAATCAAAACGTATTTGTACTGTTAGGTATAAAAAGAACACCATACTCAATTATTTTGTAAGTAATTAATCAATCGCTATTGAATATTTGTCTAAAAAATATTTAGAGCTTTTAACCTTCCAATTATGGATTAAGCGAACTTAGATACCTATGAATTATCATTAATCATATTACAACCTCGTATTTATTCGCAGATGAATCATTATTTTTTATACATTGTGTACATACTTTGATTTTTAACTAAAATTTGCTTGATAATCGTAACAGTCAATAACAAAATAATCTATTATATCAACAATCTGAATTTTATTTTAAAGTAACTGGATTATTAATTTAGCTATTGAAAGTGCACTCGGATGAGTTTCAAGATAAAGCTCACTCAGAGTCTGTATTATTTAAAAACAACGTTACCACAGAATCATATTTACTTTATTACGTCCAGGATAAAATCTATGCATTGCCAGCCCTATCGACGTAATGATCGCTAAGATTCTCGCTCCATCGCTCTCAGTTCTTAATTCCGAACGTTCCCTTAATGAGATCCACCTTCATCGTGTCTGCCAACAATGGGCGCCATGCGTGTGTTTTCTTTTTTTATTTTCTAAACCGATTCAAGGACTGGGCCCATTCAGCCTTCAGGCGTTTAAAAAGATGCAGTTTAAGTAATGATTCAACATACGTGCAGCTTCTGGGAAATGTGGTTGCATGCGCCGGTTTTAATTTCGTTAGTGGGTTGTTGTGAGGGCTTCCATACAGAAGGAGTGAGAATACTAGCTAGCGCTCGGATTGATAAAGACAAGAACTGCTCTAGAGAGAGAGGAAACAATTTTCAATGTTGACATTCCGAAGTGTTTACAACGAGTAGAGATGTAGACGTAGAACACGATAGACGATTGATTAACACCGACATACATGGTACAAACATCAGTATTACTAGAAAAATATTTAAAAACACTTAGTTGTATAATTCTTCTTAAGGCGTTTCAATTGAATATAAACATTATTCTTTATGTTACTTATGAAATAATTAATCAAGGTAAATTTTCTTAAAAAACACCCACGCATATAATGACAAATAAATGTAGCTCTCTACCATTTCTAACCGAGCACGACCCATCATTTACATTCTTTTGTGTGTGAATGAAAGGAAATATTACAATTAGTCTGTAGTGTGCCCTGTCTATGAGTGTAATAGTAACAACAATCTCACCATCTAACGTCACGGCGTCCATCCATCCTTTCGCTGTTAACATCGCTCTGTCAACAACGAAGTGCTTGGCCTCGTCATTAATGACTCGTGCTTCGAAGGAATCGAACTGTTTGCCCGCGTCAGCATGTGTTCCCGTTTCTTTCTAATTTAAACCTGCTTAACGTATCTTCTGAAACACGGTAGCGCTCAAGTCACACGCGAGTACAATTACAATTGACACACACAATCGGGATATGGTTTCAATTAATATTAAACTATAAAAGTAAAAAAATGTAGTTTACAAAATCATGTTTTTAAGTTTGAAAAGACGAAGCTTTAGGAGTGTGGATAGACAGAAATGAAAACATATCACAGGTGGATGAAAGACTGATGGAGGAGATGAATGACTTAAAAAAGGCTGTATTAGAGTACTTCCAATTACTAAGAAGCGAACGAGATAAGTTTGAACTACAGAGCAGAAATGACCTGAGGTTCGAACACTTCTGATTTGTTGACAATGTTTTCTGGCTAGATAAATGCTAAACAGCTATATGTATATAATAACTCAATTATTTCATACATCAATCACACAAATAACATGTTTAAGCATGAAGTTAAGAAATTAAAATGTTATTTTAGAAATATTCTGAAGCTATCTTCTGTTCGCTACATAATTTAAGACTGGAAATACTTATTCCCGTAAATCTGAACGAAGAAAGTGCTTTAGGAGCAGCCGTTAAATGGTGTGCCAGTGAAAGACAATTTGAAAAGGCGAAACGTCCCCAAAGAGGTACATCTAGCTCTCCATTAAACGGAGAGGCGGCGAGATGCGGCTCTGTGATTACCGGCTTAAGATCCCGTCAGCAATTAACGCGATATTATCAGACGCACTTTGTTCTACGGAAATGTATATTAAGAAGAAATGAAGCGGAAAACAGTTTCTCTCAGTGAAATTTGCGCTTTGTCCATGAATCTAAAATAAATACGATCCATAGGAGAACTGACCAGTGGCTCATAATGGTTTGAAAGGTAGCATTCCACTTAAAGACATCTTGTTCACTGTTCGATAATGAGTTACTTGGGCCGCCGGCTGTTGCCTGTATGACTATAAGGTTAGTCGCTCCCTCGTCATAATCATGTGTTCCCATGAGATTGCTTTCATATGGAAACCTTATTAACCTTTAACTTTTCCAAGTTACATATTAGAAATTAGTCATCACTGAAATCAATATATTCTTAAATTCAAAATATTCTTAAGGCGACCTCTATAGTTGTACATTTATTACACTGGTATGAAAATATGTTGGATTTTATTTTAGGTGAAAAAATGTCATAAAGATGACTTAAAATATATTTGTTGATGTAAAGACAATATTATTGTACTTTGCAAGTACTTATCAAACCGTAAAATATGGAAACTATTAAAAACATATATTTAGTAAGTATCGGGTAGACATATCAAAATAAAGGCAGCTTACTGAAGCTTTATACATATAAAGGTAAAACCAATTGTTGTACGTTACTATATATTTATTTAGTTTCCCAACCAGTTTAAATATGGTGTGCACAATAAATAATTATGGTATTTCATTATATCACAGTAGTACCAACTTCCCGAGATACAGTAAACAGTATCGAAATTGGAACTTATAGTACACGAGCTGAATTTAAAGAAAATATAATTGTAGAAGAAAATGTATGTAGAAAAAATTTATGGTTAAAAAATACCAGCTTTAAATTTCTCAGTGGAAAAACAAACCGGTGCGCTAGGAAGGCTAGGAAATAGCCCCTTAAGGTGTTACACTTAGGAAAACAAGGGTTTAAGTTGTTTTCTCACTCAAGCAACTCGGAAAAGAACAAAGAACTTGAAAGAGCACTCGTTTCTTTAAAACTAGGCACGAAAAGGACACGTATTGATGAACGGTCCCACCGCGACCGGTACAGCGATTCACTATCCAGTAATTTTAACTGTGTGCGCGATGTTTCATAACTAGTCATTATTTAGTGCAGATTAAATATACTTTTTGATATGAGAAATAAAATCATAATTGTAACTTCACTAGTTTTCGGAGATGCTAATGATTTTTTTTTCAATTTTGTTAGTAGGAGAGAACTATTATATTGTCCAAGTTGCCTTTTTATTATAATTGAAGAATATATTTATTGGATATGATGAAAATTCTTCAATTTTGTTAGTAGGAGAAAACTATTATATTGTCCGAGTTGCCTTTTTATTATAATTGAGAGATATATCTGTAAAAAATACTTACACGTGTTACAAATGTTTTCAATTTAATTACAAATAAAATCAAATTTGTTAAGGATACTTCTCACTCGACCACTAGAGGCTGCTACGTTTTATTCTCTCGTTGACCTCGCTTCTCTTCAATCGTTCGACATACAACAAGTCCATCGCCTATCCTTTCATAACAATCCTTGCCTACACACAATCAATGGTCTACAGTAATTGTATGGAGTATGGACCGGACGATGTAATACCATGTCATTACTGTAAACGCCGTATTTCGAGAAAGAAGCAGGGTAGATTATCGTTGTAAATATACATAGCTTAGTATATATATTTATAATAATTGTATAATTGAAACGCCAAGAGTTGGTTTGAGCCGGACTGTATCTTTTGTTTTAAGTAGGCAAGTGCCCAAGTGATTTCCTATCCTCACGACAAACAACACAAAGTTTATGTCAAATTATTTTTCTTTCAGTTCACCGATGGTATATTATTATACGGAATTCCATTACAAAATTCCAAGCTTTTAGATTTTCAGCTGTGTCACCTGTCAGCCAGTTGCAGTTATTTTATTAAAATTTTAAGTTTTGTGTTTTTAAACTAATACTACTATCAACCAATAAACCGTATTCAAACCCTCTTGCAGTTCGTTGGTACTATAATAAGACCGTCTCTTGACTGCTATTGTAATACCATGTGATATAAAATTATTTTGAGTTATCTAATCAAATGCATGTTAAATTAAATAGAATCCAAAGTAATGTTGTAATTTTAAATGTACCGAGAAAATACGAGGAATATGTTATCAAAGAAATTACTAACAATATAGCTGTGTGAATATTATACCTGTTTTTATAATTCTTGCCATATAATATTTAATGCACTTATAATTACACTGACTTTAATGTTGACAAAGTTTACAGTGAAAAGTAAAGTATTAATGTTAATAATATTAAATTAATTAATCTAAAGTTTAACTAAAACACCATCGAATATTGAAAATTTAATCGGAAAATTCTTCGCGCACCACACACGGGACAGGCACCCCAAAGACGGCCTCCTAATTACTTGTTCGCTGTTATAACGGTGTTAATGCGAAAACTTTAAAACTCTTTACCACGCCTTTATATACGCAAGTGACGACGCGTGAAGTGTTAGCACCCAAGTTGGCGTGTAAACGTATGCCTTCAGTTAACTGGGATACACACGGTCGGATGTTACGCGCCGGAGCGCTGCGTTTTAGACAAGGAACGGTAGGTATTCACTATCGAATATCTAAAATACAAGTTCCTTAAAAGATTTAGTTATGCAATTGTTTGAATTGCATTAATGTAATATATATATTTGTAATAATTTGAATCGTAGGTCACATTTTGGTACTTAACTCATAATTTAACAAGTTATTATAACATATTCGACGTAGCATAAGAAACCGGAATCGTTCCGAAAATATTGCAAAACCAACGTCTTTCTTGTTGAATTTATACATTTTTATTAAGCGGTATCGGTCATAATTCATCGCCGTGCTTTCCGAACCTCTCTTCCCGGTGTCTCTATTGAATTTGCGACGTCTCGCGAGCAATTTTCTAGCCGCGGCAACTTACAGAATTCAATGTGGCGTTTCTTTTGTGTCGAAACGCACACTCACGGTGCTCGGGGCGTTCAGAATTTCTTGAATAGTTCCTTGGAAAATCAACGTTTATTTATAGTTGCCACGTTAGGTTGATACTGACATGTTTTAATGTCTTTTTGTCTAATATTATAGTCGCAGAAGGTATGTATATGAGGTTATTCGAAACGGTTACTATACCGCTTAGGGCTGCCTCCAATACATAGCTCCTCCAATAGCTTCATTCTGATAGTCGTAATTGTTCGTACCGTTTGAATATTTTCATCAAAACTAATTAATAATCAGTCAAACCTTTTGGGTGCTACTAACCCTACCTGCCGAATAAGGGCGTTCGTTCTCGGCCAGTGTAGATTGGTACCTACTCATTCGTGTGTGTTTTCCATTTGCAACATAGACAAACTATAGTACTGTCTGTGTTTTTGTAATTAAGATGTTTTAAATGGCAATGTTTTAACAGTACTTTAGCCAAGAATGTCGTGGTGTGGTGTACGGAACATGTTCAGGTTCGATTGATATTTGTGAAGACTTGTCAGAAAAAAGGAAAACGTTATGGATATGTATTTTAAAGTATCCATACTGGTGCAAAATTAGGATTTTTTAATTACTGTTTCTGGTATGAACGTATGCTTTGAAATATCATACTGCCTTTGTGGATAGTATTAATTGATCCAATATTTCTTGGATATGATACACGGCCTTTGTGAAAGTGTTTATTGATTCAGTGTTTTATACATGCTTGTTTTCAATTCCCTTTTATAATTTGAAATTTCACCGTCCAATCCAAACAAACTTACCGCCATATTAATAGATATAGAGATATCGCCAAACACGATCCCCACCCAGATACGTGCCTCATAATTACCTCAATTATGCAGATTCAATTCAAACATCCTTATGTACAGGTGCACAATAACCTTTACAAAATAATGAACGGTGACTTCAGGAAACGGAAACGGGCTGGCCAATGGACGCGCGTCACGGCCCACGATGGCACATAATGTGTCTACGCGAACGATTGTTCAGTAAGATACTTAGCATAATAAACGCTTAGCTTATTATCATTATCACACGCTTGTTAGGTTAGTGGCGCAAAAACGTGGAGGAATTACGTCATGAGGTTTAAAGTCCTCCGTATTAGACACCAGGCAGTCACAGAGAAGTCATTAAGATTTGAAGATGCTTAAGAATTATCGAAACTTAGATTCGGAAGGCGAGTCTTAATATTTAAATTTAAATATTTTTCACGTTGCTTGGAACGTTGAAGCTAAGAAGGAGAGAGATGGTTATATAGAGAGAAAGGGATAGAGAGACACAGAGTAAGAAAGTGAACTGAGATAAGTAAATACTGATATAAATCTAGAAAGGTGAATATTTGATGATATTTTCTAAATCCCACACACGTAACAAACTAGACACTGCTAACGTAGCTAGCTGGATAGGTAGAGCTGTTGGATGATAATCTGTGACTCCAGGAAACGGAAATGAGTGTAAAAGTTAATAGCAACACGGCATGTCACGGCTTGCGCAGCAATAATGTTATGGGTAAAATCTGCAGCGTTCGACATCTTTAACCAGTGTTGTGAAATTTTTAATGGAAAATATTTCCGTTGACTCATTAAATTTAATTTTTTAATAAAAAAATTTTTCATTAAAAAGTAGAATTAAATTTTCAGTGGAAACATATTCCATTGGAAAATTGAATTCAATGATCAATGAAAA
>DWPT01003472.1:0-14395 GCA_018251895.1 Agathymus mariae mariae | reverse complement strand
TGCATTGGCCGTGTCGTTATCATTTTAGATACTTTTTATTGTTTAATTAGTTTTTTCTGTGATTATAATACCACATGGAACCTAAAAACAAAGTCAAACTTTATAAATATTGTTTCTAGTCGAAAATTATCTAATATCCGTAACCGAGATTATCCGAAACAATCGGATAATCCGAAATAATTTCATATCCATAACCATAACCGAAACCGGTAAAACATTATTCATATATCCGTATCCATATCCGGATCCGAAATATCATATCCATAACATCCCTAATCCATACACATATATTGCATTATTTGTTGTACGTGTTATACGTAGACATATAATATTAGAAAATCTAGATGCATTCGTCAATAAAGTGGTAACTAATTACATAACCTAAATTGCAAATATTATTTACATACTGACCTAATCACGGGTAGAGAAACAATGCCCAGCAGTGAAGCTTTGAGTCTAATAACCTCTCAGGCTCCAGTTATTTACTTATATACATACATAAATACAAATTTATCATAAGAAAACGCAAGTAAAATTTATTTATGCATGTTGAATTACATAAGCGTGATATCGTAAAATGTGGAGTTAAATTCGAAATGTAATTTTCCATCGTCTTTTCTTTGAATATTAACATATTTCTTGAGCAAGCCTGAATAATATTATTATTATCCAATTCTCTTTTTTTAAAAGAAGGTCTTAAATATAACATATTATGACTTTAAATCTGGAATGTCGAATCCAGTCTCAAGTATCAGGATTACATAATACAGCACAGGATGGCCACAAGACTCTCGAATGGTGCAATAAAGATTAGACGACGGTCGTATTTCCGTCTCTAGTTCAATCCGCCATCGCAGCTTTGTATGCTTTAGTTGCTAGTAAATAACAATCTTTTCCTTCATAACTCCAAGTAAACATAGAAAATAGCAATACTAGAATATATTAATTATATTAGAAAACGCAGAGACTCTATTTGATGACATATGATATAATTATGCCCACTGATGTCCAAGTATGTATATAGTTCAGTATATCTTAAAAATATGTAATTGACCAATAACTACAATATATTTCCTTTTTTATTACAATACACTATAGATTAAAGTGAGCAACAGGGAGTTTTATTGTGGTTGTCTCTCTCTTTCGGATCCTTCCAGTTTTTATCTTTTAAGTAAGTAATATTTGCTTATGTATTCTAAGCTTATTTATAGTGTTCATGTAACTTAATGGCCTACAATTAACTAATTTAATGTCATGTGGTTATCGTCTATAGTAATTTACTCTATCGCGTAAAATTAGGTGTTTAACCCATCCTTCAGTCCAAGGTTGCAATCCCCTGTTCGCGTTGCACCTTGCTGAACAAGTAGATATGACAACCGGCTCCTGCCAGCGGAGATTGCCGAACTGTATACCACCCAAGTTTAATTCTGACGGCACGCCTGCACGGTATAGTTGGTTTTGTACTTGCTCAGTTAGTCACGACCTTCCTTTTTGAATTAAATGTAAAATATTTCTGAGTTTCAATTGCAATATCTTAGAGCTAATAATATTCCATTATGGTCGGCGCAGCCTCGGTGATGAGTTTTGTGTATCATACTTATTGCGGTGGTTGGTAACCATCACATAACAAAATTAGATCGATTGTCGGCTTTTGTGATTGACGACAAAAGTAATCTTCTGCTAAGAAAATGTTATTTTATTCAACCGTTAAAGCATTTCGCGCTGTTATCGCTGCAATCGTGCAAATACAATATGCCGTAGCATTAATTCCGTCGTCATATTTTTATTATGATGTACAAGCCCAAGGGCATCGAACGGTACGCGGCACGATTCGTTCTCATAATCAGGGTAATTACCGAAATCTCTCTCGGAGAGTCACGATCAAACAGTCAGGCGTAGATAAAGCTGCCACGGCCCTCGAAGCGGTACACGGTACATCCAGATTGAGAAGGACCGTTGCTCCAACGTGAGTTCGTAATGAACTTGTATAAACGTTTTTTAGAAACATTGTTATGATTTGTTAACAAATAACTTCGTTAATCACTCGATATTTAATTATTTTTGCGTATTAACACAAAAATCCATTAGGAAACGCGTGTAAGTGTGCGCGCATTTTTGTAAGGCAGGTAGTAGAAAAAAAAATACCGAATATGAGGATATCTGCGCACATGTACTTAATAATGAAATAAATTTTGAAACAGAATAGTAGTAAACGTATTTTTACATACACAACCATATGGTGTAAATGAAAATCTCTATCCTTGATCGAGATAATCTTAAAAATTATTGTGCGGCATCAATGCAGTTTTATTACAAAGTAGATTTTAGGAGTATGGTGAAAGTATGAAAAATTAATAAAACGCCTGATAAGTATGAGTGCTAATAGTTAATTGTTGGTCGGATAATGTTTCTCGAAGCAAAGCAATGGTTACTTGTTCAAATTCAAAATCATTTAATCATGTAGGTATTCTGTATACACTTATGCACGTTATTTTTTGCTTCTACTACCGTTTCGAAAGGGTGCTTCAACATCGAGGAGAAGAAACGGCGAAAGAAACTCCTCAGCACATCTTTTAAGCAACATAGTAATTACAAAAGTTTAAACCTGTACGGAACTGGTTTCGACGCTATTATTTGTTAAATATAAATATGTTAAAAATAAATACCCCGAAATTTATAATAACTCTTTGTTTATTTATAACACTCCAATACTTTCTATGAACTACAAACGATCACGTTTTTTTTATTTCTTAATAGTCGACAAACGAGCAGACGAGCCACCTGATGGTAAGTGATCACCGTCGCCCATGGACATCAGCAAGACCAAAGGTATCAGCGATGCGTTATCGGCCAGGAAATGAGAAGGTAAGAAAGAAAGAAAGCACTGGCTCTCAAGCACGTTTACTAGAAAAGTCACTCTGTAAGTCATATGTAAACTTGTAGCAAGACTCATTTTATAACTCCAAAGCCGGCGTTTCATACCTTCAACGACTTAGAGACGTGAAATAGTGGGACATCGTTCCGAATCTATTATCCTAGATGTAATTCTCGTGAACACGACGTATAACGTTTCTTACTCAAGAGGAGGGTGGCAAAAGTTCGAGGGCTCCAAGTGAACTGGTCGCGATGTACGTGTTATCTTCCTTCGCCAATAAGTCACGCAATAATTACCGCGGCTGGCGGATCACGCGCTCCCTACACATATTTATGCAAACAACATAAATAAATAAAGCCGCGACAATTGCAGACGGTTTACGGTTATTGGTGTGGAGTTATTACGCTGTGGTTACTTTCGGATGTCCTGTTCATCGTATTTTATTGCTTAGCCTTTTTCAAGATTTTACGATTGTTGCACAGTATTTTTTTTGGTTCAATGGAGTGGTTTGGTTCAATTTAAATATTAATATATTATTAGGGATTATGCTTGCACTGTACAAGATTTTTGCGAATTTAGTGTTATATTTTAACTATAATAATTCATATATGATTCTGATTATTCATAGTAACTTTGTGTCTAGGTACTCAGATTATAATGTACAAACTATACAATGTATATTATTGTGTTTATTCTTTTATTACCTTAGCGTTTTATAATATTGTGCTTCAAATCCGTACTTACAATAATTGTATCACAAAAATCTGCCTAAATATCTCGGCATCTTCAATTCTTTCAAGACAACTTTCATACACTTTCATTACCATTCACTTATCGATTCATATGGAAAAAATATATAAATAAAAACTTCTTACGTTTTTGATGTCGACGGCCGAAATAATTTATGTGTAATTTGATCATCATCTGGAACCTGTAACAATAAAATAATTTTAAATTAAGATTTTTTCAATGAACGATATAAAACTATTCTATGAACAAGGTTGATCTGATATTTTCCGAATAGGTATATAAAATTCTTTCCAATTTATTTTTGATTTCAATTCAATGAATTGAATCCAAAGTTGTTTGTGAATGTTAATCTGAAATGTGAATATCATTCGCAACCTATATAGTTTTATCTATTTTTAGTCTATAATAGTTTTTGTGAATAGGATGTGACGTAATAATTTATTTTATTTTAAAATCATACATATTGGGTTGTAATTCCAAGGTATTAGTTTACGACAACATTTGAATGACGCAATAACGTGTTGCGAGTCGGTTTCGAAATGCGATTTTAATTGATGTTACGCAGCCGGCAACGGAAATATTTCTTTCGTAACGACAACAAAAAACTTTTGAAACTCGACAGAAATAACTCGATTGCAAAGTGAGTCAATAACAAATAAAAAAATTGACGTTTCTGAATTCGTCAAACAATCGTTGAGGAAAGGGGTTGGACGATCTTTCGTAACTGAATATTTTTGTTTATCGCGATTTCATAGACTAGGGTTGCAATGTGTAACTAAGTAACAAAATAATAATCATTTATTATTATAATATATGAATATTTCCACACACTTAGATACGACACAGCTGCTTAATGCTTTTAAGCAGTTTTAATGCTTTTTCGATACACGTGAACATGCTATGCAAAAACATAGTTAATCCACGAGAAAATGTAATTTTATTGCCACGGATGTTTCTAAGTCGGGTAACACGGCTGTCTGTGTTAGTTAAATTTGTGTTTGGTTACTATATCTTTACAACCCTTTATTATATTCGACGGCCCGTAGCGTAACTGGTACCGATGTTGTCAACGAAGCGACTTTATTTGATTCTATCACTAATCACTGTTTCGCTAAGGTGATTAGGAAGAAGATTAATGAAATAATCTTCTCCATTCATATTTCAGTTAATGAGGGTGTACCAATAACGACAATGGAGTTATTTTTAACTTTAGTGGACACTATGCGGGGCAAATGATTTCCATACTTTTTTTTCATGGATGTATTCATCTACACTCTGGTAGTCTTTATCTTTTGAATGTATTAAAAATTGTTTTTTTATTAACACGTTTTTGAAACGGAAAAAGAAATTGTCCATTACAATGTGTTTTTAAATGTTCCTAACGCTACAAGAAATTCATTTACATATGTTATTTTAAATTTCATCCGTTTTAAGAACCGTGGTTTATTATCAAAAGTTTGCTTCAGATCGCTAATGAGCGATAAGACCGACGTATTGTAAAAATGTTCTTTCTGTAACTCACTGTTGGGCTGTAATATATGGCTGTATGATTAAAAATAAATAGTGCAATTATCAATATCCACTAATCTATATTCATATATTTTTATTTTAATATTAATTTGTTTTGTCTTCGGTACATATTCTACAATCTAGACGTCGATACGAGTGACATCGCCACCGGTGTAGACGTGTGACAAGCGGGGGCGGTTCGTAAATTTGATTTTAATATCAAGCACGTAATGCCCTTTTGCTTATGGATAGTAATTGATACACCCTCTAACAGCAAGCACAGGTCTGATGCCTGTAATTATTTTCTAATTCAACGGCTTTTGCATCTAAATTATGGATTACTGTAACGCTCTTTTAATTAACGTTTTGTAGGCCGGGTATTTACGGTTATTAAAGGTTAACATTATATCTGCTATTGAGCTAAATTAATCAAAAATTGGATTTTTACTTTTACTTAGCATATGAAGTGTTCGTGTAGTTAATCCAGCTGATAGAACTGTTGTGAATCTCCACTAATACAGCGATATTATCCCACGAAATATTTTTACGCACAACTCGTAAAAGTCGAGTTTAAGTTAGTTCGCAATATAGACATACCTTAGAATCAGTTCTTCGATATGCTTCCGTAGAGATTATGGCGGCGCCATCAAATGTTTACGATATCTATAAAAAGCCTTAACTGCTTCGACATTTTTTTTTTGTCTTTACTCTAAATATTTTGCCACCAACAGTCTAATGTCCTGAGATGTTAAAAAAACTGGTCGTTGGTTACAAGAATTATTTTCTGAATATACTAAATGGTAAACATTGAAATTTGATGTATTGTCATACATTGACCTTTGTTACCCAATTCTTTCAATTTCTAAAACACCATGTAGATACGACAACTATGTAGATACGACAGTGTTTTTTCATATTATACATATAGGCAAAATACGAAGGGAAATATATTGAGATAATAATCCAGCACGGATCTTGGCATATCACATAATTATGGGTGTTTACCGATTTTATCCGTTTACGTGTTAATGTACTAATATTCAGTCATGGCGTTTAAACTAAGTTTATAACATCTAAATACCATTTCCATTTTCCACCCGATATATAAAAAAATATTCGACAATACTTTAAATAAATACACAGGTTGTTTTCATAAAATCGCATTTACGTTGTAACTGAAAATTAATTGCGTTCAAAACTACGTTTCATTTCACGTAACTATAAATACATTCTTTTAAATAAAGTTAATTATCTTCAGGTTTGAAACTTTCTGTAATAACGTTCAATATATTTAATTTCATTTTATCCATTCAAAGTGTTTAATGTTTCCAATATATCTAGAATTAAGTTTTACTATCTATTGACCTGTCCTATAATGACGTGCTGTAAATCAAACATGCGAAATATGTAATTAACACACGAATTTCACAGAATCTAATCAAACCGTACCTCTATTCAAAATTTCTATCGCCCTGTTTCAAGCTAGAATACCAACCTATGATATTAAGATTGTCATCGTTAAAACGTTTATATAAAGCGTTAAACCTCACCAGTCTCAAACATGCATAAAATGTGTAAAATTCATCACTTAACCGTTTCGCCGCCGTCACCTGCCGCCTGCGACCACAAGACGCCACCGTTCGCTCCCGCAGACGGTTTCACACGACGATAATTAAAAATTGCCACCGTCTCATAAATTTACATGAGCGTGTAAGGTTAATACGCTGTCTCCAATGTGCCTCGTTATATAGGCACTTAATAGTGAATGTTGGAATGTGCATCTTGTTAGAAGCAAACAATCAACAAAGAAGGATTCATAAATAATTTACTCAAGTAAATTAATTATCATTGATATATTTCATGTTTTTTTAATATAATCTAATTTGAGGCAATTGATGCAATATAAAACTGAAAGGTATGTGAAGAGTATGAATGTATCATCATCAAAATTCATAACTGCGATACAGCAGAACATACTCCACCACCATTTGAAGTGCACGATTTGAAGTCGCGTTCCTTGCGAGTGAGACTGCCGTTCTATCTATCAGGTAGAACGGATTGAAGAGTTTATATATACACATATGCTTTTTAAACTTTAGTATTGATTAGTATCCAACATAAACTTTTCTTAAGAAGTAATGTAACATGTACAATCAGCGTTGCTTTTTTGTTTGAATTAGTAGTATTCCGTCATCCCTTAACATTGTCACAAAACTACGTTCACAAAAATAATATTTACATTCGAAACAATTGTTGTATTTAATTAGCCTTTTCTAAGCCGTTAAAGACCTAAATAATCTAGGGGTGTTACCGGAAAACAATAAAAATGTAATATTGTATAATATTATAAACATACGTCTTTTAAAATAACCTCTTTCAGTGATGATATATAGCGCTTCAATCTGACAGTGCTGACAGTATTGGCGATTATTATATTTTATGTATCAAAACATAACAATAACATAAATATCACCTTGCGCTACAAAATCACAGTTAACCAACTCCCTCTATCATTAACGAATGTTGAGTACATGTGACTTGGCGCCGCGGAATCTACAATCCCATTATAGCAATCATCTTCCTGTTCATTACGCGAGATGCTAAATTTAAATTAACAGCCCTTGTTAGTAGAACTATACATCTGCGAGGAAATGAATGTTCATTTGCTAAGCGAAAATTGAGAACGTCGCGACACCGGGAGATGAGCTTCGTTATTGATAATGAAAAATTCAAGTAGCTTACGCGGATTAAGCGTCGTGAAGTTTCTAAGATAGTGATTAAAAAAGCAAGGATTGTGTTTATAAATGGGTAAAAATAAAATCTAAGTTTCGTGCAAACGCATTAAAGCTCTTAAAGCTTCAGAAACATTTGGTATAAGGAAATTAATTCGATTTTGATTAAAGTTAAAACTATTTTATACGTGTAATCTGAGCTTATGTATGGTCTTATTAGCAAAACTCAGCATTTCGGGAAGATTAAAATTTAATTACGAATAAATTTGTGTAATTACGTTTCATAATTATGAAAATGTCGTTGGTTTTTAAACGATTTAATTGGCGGCGAATGGACTTAGTTCGACTCGGGACTCATACCAATGATGGATGTTGCTGTCAGTTGAGAAGTTACCGTATGATCTGAGGCGCGGTGCATTTATGAGAATTCCCAATTCGGTTTTTAAGAGCAACAAACTGTTTACCACTGGCATCTCACAGGACCTTCAGGCAGGATATAGAATACGTAAAACACGGGACATTACAACTTAATTGACTTCAACGAATGAAAGGTCACTGGTTCGAATCCCAACGGCAGATATTTCGTTAAATATAAATCTTTTATACGGTTTATAGTTACTTGTGGTATTGTATTTTTACGTCATGTAATTTAGAAAACAAAAAAAGTAGTGCGTATTAAGGTAGTAACGGGAAATTAATTATTTGTACATAATTTTTGAGACGTTGACTTTAGAGAGTTCAATGGCCTCAATCTATGGAAGTATTCTACCTGAACGATGGACTCGTATTTGAATTCTTATTAAAAACATATCGCTATAACACAGTGGAGATAGTGAGAGCAGGCGACGAGCCCGCTCCGCCGTCTTTATCGTATCTTTAACGAACACTCATAAACGTGCACTACTTAGCGCATTGTGGGTACGCTGAGACGTCGCAACTGAAATGAGCTGTGAGCTTTCTGGAAGCTTTGTGGGATTTGCGTTTTGTTAAACATTTAATTGTACACCAATAATTATAATTATTCAGAGGAAACAAATAACGCTGTTTGGACTATGGTCTGTTCAAGCCGAGTTACACTTTACGTGTTTTCGCTGTTCCGATACTTCCGATAACTAAAAAAGTTAGTTAAAATGCTTTTTGTTTTTTTACTATACAGTTTTTTAATGTTGTATTCCCTTTTGTTGATTTTTATCTCACTTTTGAGTTTTATAATGTCATTGTCAACTACCACAAATGCTCGCCTTCGGCGTGGGTTGACTGGCGGAGAATGACATTAGGCATTCATCATCCCTTCATAAAACCTAGTTTTTACGGCACGCAATAAAGTTACATATGTATATAATGCAACGTTAGATTTACTACATATTCATTAATGTACATAATACTTATATTAAAATGATATAAATTACAATTGAGTTACTATAACTAGCTAATTACTAAATCACAATTATCGTACCTGAAGAATCAATTCATAAAAAAATTGTGTTAATTATATAACAATACTAAATAAAAAGGTTCGATGAGTAATTAAATAAAATGTATTTTTTTGCTTCCAGATCTTCGTACCTAAATATTCTATCACTGTCCTGTTCAGCATACGTTCTGTCTATATTCTTCTTGGAGTCATATTGGTACCACCTTAAACAGATTCCTGTATGCTACACTTCGACTCCTGAACTGATGTGGATCTTTTTGTTGGACCTGGACGTTTTTTACTTATCTGCTTGACCAAAATTTTGGATACCATCGCCACTAGAAACTAAACATACTATTAAAATTGAAGGTTTATAATATTGATGTTATGCCACGTGTTATGGTACTAAGTAAAGCTGTTATACTATTTGTATGTAAGGAATATGCAGTTCATTGCAGGGCAGACTGGTAAGTATGCAGCGTACGAATAGCCTAATAACTGTAAGCTCGTGGGATATGCGTTTTGTGGGGTGAAACTGAGATGAGTCTCGTATACTTAATTAGTTAATTATGACGATATTCTAAGTTTACGTATTTCAGGGTTGAAAGATTTGTAATATATTTTGGTAAGTAAGAATCATTGTAGTTACTATGTATTTAAATCAGGGCCTGACTCGTGTACAGTATGAAAGTGAAACACGGGTATAGTAAAATCTAAAGATTAATATTCAAGTGACACATGGTTTCTTATAGTTTTTAATAGGTAAGAAAAAAAATTACTACGTTTGGCTTGTGATTTTGATTAGTTTCCTTTAAATTTGGTTACCGTAAAAATACTTTATATTTAACACAAATTAAAATAACAAATGTTTTATTCTATTCTTTTTAATTCCTATAGCGCTTTTGAATAATATATTTTAATAATATAATAAGCATAACATAAAAATAACTGGTGTTCTATGTGTACCAGCCTTTTAACCAACCGACTGTCTCATACTTTGAACTGAACAATATTAATTATAAAGAGGTTATACTACAATTTTAATACTTGTTAAATACATTTTACTGTTTACTATTGTAAAATGAAGTATTTTCTTTGAAATACAAAGTCAAAAAGAGTATATAAAATGTCTCATGGAATATTAATTCAATAAGACCGCAATATCGTGTTCAATGGTGTGCATCAAGCCAAACAATTTGCATAATCTTTTGGCAGAAACTAACGAAAAATGTATCTTTTCTCCCGATCCCCGCTGTGAAACAATGTAGGCGTAGGAAATGTTAATAAGGGGCCGTTCGGTACAAATTGATACTCGATCGTCGCTCATATAAAACACTCTGCGAGCGAGATCGTCCCATGAATAATAAAGAATTGCCGAACGGCGACACGACGGTGAGCGGCCTCCTGCGGGCCCGCTGCGACGAATGTCGACGGTTTTAAAAAAGGTTTACACCTCACTATCTCAAAAAGGGTAACTTAGATGCTCATGATTAGCGAGTCAAAGTTCAATTTGCTCATTGATTTTGTTTTCTTGGTCACTGAAATAACAGTGTTTACAAAAAAAACAGCCATATTTATATTTGCTTATATAATAAATAATTTTATGAATTTAGAACATATGGTTCCCTAGTAGAGGTTGAAGTTGTAAGTAGCAAAGGCTTTCAAGGTTAAAATAATAGACAATCTTCATTTTATTACATTAAATTAGCAAGAAAAAAAATATTTTACTGAAGGCAAAACATTATTACAATTAGTGCTAGAGAATTGTTGCAAACAGACCACTCTGCATAAGCTGTAAAACTCATCACTGATTAGTGGGTCCTTTAGCTGCTGTACTTTGGACGAAAAAATTATCTAAATGTTGATATAACCCATACATTAAGTATATTATATAGCTTACAGTTTTTCAGATGATTTTTTTGACGATTGTTTTTTTGACGGCTCGCTCGTGTGCTGCATTCGTGTGAGCAACGATATCGAACTTATATTCGTCCTAGGGAAACGGCATCCCACAAACAACGGAAAAAGTATTTTTATTCAACGCACGTTGCCCATAAAACATAACTCCGATTTTTACAGACTTGTGTGCATTGCTCTGTGTTCGTCAAGCACTCTATGTCAGGATAGCGTAAACCAAATATCCCAATAGCAGTAAAACTTCCTCAAAAATACATTTTATATCTATAATGTCATTTGTACCATACAAATATTATTTTCACCATAATTCAATTTTTATACAGAGAGATATTTTCGGGATTTAGTAATTAACTTCGTTTTTGAGTTACTACTTATAAGGTTTCTTTTTTCAATGAGACTATTTTTGGGAAGGGTATAAATACAGATTTCACAAACCTTTGAGGAAATTATGGACAAAAACAAATATGAAAGTTGGGTAACAATTTTTTTTAGAAAAAAGACAATAAAATTAATTTCAGCAGGTTCATATGCAATCTTAATTTTTTTATTTCAATGAAACACTGTTCAGCGAGGTTTGTTAGTTTGATACATCTTTTTTACTTTGATATAATTGAGATCATCTCAAATAACAGTAATGAATATAAAGTTCTTGCCTTTCCCGACTATTTAATAACAGAGTTTGTAAATACAAGATCAAAAAAGTTCTAAGATGATAGAAAAGCTGGTAATTGTGGGAAAGTTATATCCTACAGTGCATTTGAGAAGGGTATTGAATTGATGGAACTGAAATACAGCCGTGAATTATCATTTTATACCAAATAACATATTTTTAAATGTTTTCTTCTTGATTTTACGAGCGGGAAGCTTTCCGTAATTATTAAAAAATATATTAGGCGACATTTGGAATCACAACACTATATTACAATACTTGTAATGTTTATCCATGAACGTAATGATCATAAATCGTACTCTAAAAATTTTTTTTATCTGTTCTTGTCAAAACGACATTTGCTGCGCAGATGACATTTAAATATACTCAGTAGTTATTGACAGGTTGAATCATTCGAAGAAGACACTTGTGGCTTGTTAAACTGATGAGATATCAAACGTATTATTGTAAATACCTATCGGATTCAAATCACTTCCAATGGAATAATCCCGTGTACACGATCGACGATTACCCTAATACGATAGAGGTTAGTGACAGTGAGTTCTCATAGGAGGTACGAAAATTTGATACGCAAATTAAGTTAACCTTTACAAATTGATATGCACTGATGTACTGATCAATATTTAGCCACGTTGAATTGACGAGCGGGTCGCTCCCGAGTTCGTTCGGGTTGAAAAATTGATTACATATTCATATGATATTATAGCGTATATCCATCGGGAATAATTTCAAATCGTAAAATATTTTTTCAAGTAATATTTTATTTTATGTTGAATTTAATTAACAAAGTTTGGTTGATATCACCGATTCACTCTTAGCATATTATTCATTTATTTTACTACGTATATAAAATAACCATACATATGACTGTAATTAATTAGGACATCAAAAGCATTTTATATTTATATTTTTAGGGAGTAAAAATTACACTACGAAACTAGGAAATATTTAGAGGCTATGTACGCAATTTAATCACTTACCTAACTCAGGATACTGTTAAAAATAACAAAATTAGTTCAAGGAAATCATAGCGATCTAACCTGTCATAGATCTCAAATGAATCGCGATATTTGTAGTGACCTCCAATATAACAAATAAACCCCTATACGATTATTACAAGTTAAATTATTAATTACCTTATCCGATTCCTTCGCAGATCGGTGTCTCACCCTACGAATGTGTGGCACTGTGTGATTCGGTAGCGTGTACTGTTTACCTGCTCAATCCGTCCGCACAATTAGCTCTCCACGCGATTAAACACCGTTCACTCGACGTCGACATGACGCCTCACGCCTCAGCCGCTTACTTGTGAACATCTTGTTGCGTGATTGCCCGTTGTTATCTGCTCGTTGGGTGACCAGCGGTAAAACAGTGTCACATTTGGCAGTCTTGCACTGTTATGGCTTTATTTTGTCGGTTATCAATTGGTTTTGGAAGTTAATGAGTAACTTTATGTAAGTATTTACATGTGAACATGCGTGTGTGTAAGCTTTTGATTGTTGAAACATTCCCTTGTGTAATCATGTTTTAGTAAATAGCGTAGAACAAGGATAAAATGATATGAGGATTTAAGGTTGGGGTTAGTTTTGTTGGCATTAGTGCTATTTCGTCTTAGTGTTTTCGACGTAGCAATGAATCTGTGACTGATCTAAAATAAAACTATAGTGACTTGATTTCAACTAAATTGAATCCCTTTTTGAATCCCTAACATTTGATTACTGCCTGTGCCTGTATTGAAGTCTGTTCAAGGTCCTCCTCTTAATATTTACAGGCTCGGTTACAAGTAAATATCTGGGTATCCCCTTAGGTATCTACAAATAGTTTGAGGTAACGTTTTTAATGGCTTATAGTTACAATATTTTTAAATAAATTGTTATTAGAGAAATTGTTACTTCATAATGGAAGCAAAATAAAATTATTGATATCTTCAAAAGTATGTATTATTTTTTGTGTTTATTTTCTTATTTATTTCAGGCCCTGACGCCCATAATATAAATACCACAATTCCAACGTATACAATACACAAGCGTTATTCATCTATGCTAACAATACAAGGATAACCAAACAAAATAATATTCTAAATCATTTTAAAAACATGTAAGCTTATAAAATGCATTTGTGTAACATATTGATAAGGTATTGTGCCGAACAACAAATAAAGAATGCGTATAACAGTAGACACTAAGACATTCAAATTAGTTTTAAAGATATTAAAGATCTGAAACGAAGTACTAGATTAAAGATAAGTATAGATCTGAAACATTGTATTAACGCTGGCATGTTACGTGTCGTTCCACAATCTAAGTATAAAAGTACCCAGGATGTTATCTGCACACATGTTGCGAACATCAAATGTGCATTCAACCGCTGTCGGAGGAAGAAGCGCACAAAGAGCGCGCCTCGCGACTCTGACACGTGCACAGAGTAGTTAATAAGACAGCGAAAACCTTGTTCTTTTAGTCATTTTTTATTAGATGTTGTTATTATATTTTTTGCAAAAAAAAATATAATACTCTGTTAGTGCTGTA
>DWPT01003471.1:0-14396 GCA_018251895.1 Agathymus mariae mariae | reverse complement strand
GATTTTTTTGCGATTTCTATACAATTATAATTGCTTCTGCAATAACGAAAAAGTAGAACCATTTTCTGTTTTATCATATTATCACGATCAATAATCTCACACTATCCAAAATAAATCAGATTTGGGTCTCAACCACAGCTAAAAATAAATATCTAACATACTCGCTAAATGTGAGCTAGACATTGTTTTGAACATTCTACACCACGTAACTGTTGCGTGACAAATTCTTAATCAAATTATAATTCATTGATCAATCTAAATGATCAATTAATTGGTCTAACGCCACAGATAATCTATACTCATAATAAAACTATAACGGGTCGAATCTGTTCGTGGAATATTTTTGGAAATTTTAATGCAGGTGAACTTAGTTATCGATGTGGAGATCAATTTTTTTTTTTCCTTTTTCCTTTCCGACAAGACAGTAAAAGTACTTAATTGACTTAGATATTAATTGATATTTTAGTAGCTTATATATGGGTCTGTTTCCGCGGGATAAAATTAACTTGTATTTTAAGCTGTAAATTTAATATTAGCCGCCTGGCTTAAACCAGTAATAGAAAACCCCACTCCTAAAGACTCAGTTCAATACACGTAATGTGTAAACAGCACTCATTAGATCAAAAATGAACTGAATATAATTATAAATATGGTTACTTTATATTTTTTATAATATTTAAAATATAAATGTTTAGCATTAAATATAATCGTAACTTTCTGAACGTGATTCAACCTGCTTCTGATGAAAAAAAAAAATGTTATCGCAATGGTATTCAAGTACTTAGATCTTTGATTTACACTGATTACATTGGGACTCTCCATTGCATTAACTACTGGGTCGTGGCTTTGACGACTTAAGGTCGATATAAGGACGGACCTTGACTGTTAAAATTGCCGAACGGCCAGCAGGTGAGGGTGGCGTGTGGCCTAAATATGTAAGTCGTATAGAACAGCGAGAACAACACCTTGTTGATCATCGGTCATGACTATAGCATTAGAAATCTCCTTTTAGCGGTCGCTGGGGTTCGTACCACTCAGTTAGTCATAATGTTACCAGCGAGTCAGTCAGTTACTCGTTGCCGGCACCCGTGGTATTTATAGCACTGGGGTAACAAAACTGATATACTCTCGCTACTAGTCAATACACTACTCCGTAGTTGTCGTGTATGACAATATCAATGCTGATGCTTATGTAGAAATATATGACTGAACTACCTTTGATGTTATTTCATTAAGAATCTTTACACCGTGAATCGGTGGTAGGGTTCTTTAAATTGTATGGGTAGCTAGCTACTACACCCTCCTTTTAGAATTCAGCTTGAAATGATTTTGACATGTTTCGATTACAAGCGAATTCCTGGTCGCCAACACGTCGGTGGTTCTTTGATATCTAAAATGTCCACAGGTGACCACATATTATCAGACGGGTCGTTTTTCCGTTCGTCGGTTGTTTACAAGAAAATAAAATATTTTATGTTTAAACTATTTATTATGATTTTATCTGTGATATTATATAACTACAACAATTCGGTCATACCTGTTTAAGTGGTAGTTTTATAATAAATAATATTGTAGTAATTAATATCGCCTAAGGTATTCGAATTGTTGATGGAAACCGTGTGATTTTTCAGTAGCAAAAAATTGCTATAATTTTATCGCTGCTCAGCTGATTTAAGGCCCATTACATAACATAAAAAATATACGTGCCGTGATCATGAATATCATAAATTAACATTAAAACTAAATTTAATTAGCCGCTGTACTTCGTGAAAACCTCAATAATATCATACGAGCAAGGAAGCAACATTGTAATTATTTTGCAATATTTAAACTAGTGATACGTGTACTCGTTTCGAACACGGCACACCGTAGTGCATTACAAAAGACCTAGGTTCTGCACGACCAATATCGTCGTTCGACTATCGGGTGGGCGGCCGCCGAGGAAATCAAGGACGTGACTCGATTTTTAGCTGCAATTTCCACTGTTTAATGAGCATTGCGCTGATAAGCGTCAAACAATGAAAAATTAGTTATTTACTTATACAACAATGCTATTTCACGATGCCTACATATTGTTAGCAAGAAAAACATATTCGCACGAAATATAACATAATACATTTTCCCGAGAGGCCTTTACGGTTTATTCATTGCGATCGAAAAGGATATATTATCTGATGCTTATGTGATAACTAAGAGTGACTGATTTATTCATGTTCAGTGCACATTGATTACTTTGTTTACTTATAAAATAATAATAAAAAAAACAATTTATTGCCTTTATATATTTTTAAACAATTGTTTAGTTTATTGTCTTGGCAATATGGGGTGACTCAGCTTGTGCTAACGCGGAGCTGTGGCCCCGTGTTGCGCTGGTTTTCAGTCACTCCCTCCTCCCTGAGCTGTGGTTATGCGGGAGTTTCGACCGTTGATCCCCTAATCACCAGCTGACATTTGGTCATTGGTTCATTATTCAAAAACTATGTATTAAATAACGACAAAAATAAATAGTTAAAAAAAAATATAGTATAACATAATGTTAAACAAAGTTTTAATCAAAAATGACCGTCACATTTAAACTACTAACACGATGTGTTTAATTTAGACATCCAACCAAACGCGAAACTTCAACAAACTTCACTAATCTACTGTGCCGCCGCAGTGAATTTCCTCATATGCGAAAGTGAACAAACGCTCACAATCTCGATGAGATATATACGGTTCGCAAACAGTGACCGATGTTTATCTCTGATGACAAGACAACCATCTCGAGTGATCCACTCGAGGACGGTCTCGGGTGAGGGAGCCACGAACGTCGCGTAGACTCTAAGTCGATGATAAAAATACATACGATTAAATCAGACAGACACTAAACAAATTGTAACCTCACACATTGAAACGTCGTTTTTGACATATTTATGTTCGAACGAAATGTTAAAATTATAACTTTAAGTAGGCCATGTTCAACTGAATATTTATTAAGAATTATGTTCGAGGTAAGCTAGAAAACAAGAACAATAGCCCGTCTTATTTGACTGGACAATTTGAAATCATAGTTATTGACAAAATGTATATGAATAGAACAACTTTCAACGAAGTCTTTCACGTAGCTGTAAAAGAGACTTGGGTGAAACGTCTACACGGAATTCTGACAGTGTTCAGAGACAAGCGTTGATTCTAAGGGCAATGTAAAATTATACAGACCATCTGCACGATAATAATTTAGTCTGTTATAATATAAAATTATATCAAGTGACAACCCTGTCGAAATGAAGCTATATAGATAGATAGAATCGGCTTTACTGCCGACATCAAACACTTTGGACCACTGTAAGTACGTATTGTATTGATAGGATATAATTGTGCCTTATGGACTCCGGACTCTGTGTTAACATTTGCATTTGTGGAACGAAGACTTCAAATGAATCTTTTTACCATAGGAAATTTTCTGCATGAGAAAGAGATTATTATAGCTATATTATACACAACTATTATTATAGCTCGATTCCATTCCCATTTCCCTAAACGTGCATAGGTGTTGAATAATTCTCGCTCATTATATTGGAAGGTACATGATTATATATTGAAGACATATGATTATTGGAATATCATTATCAGTATTATATTCATTTCCGTGTCAGAAGGAGATAGCAACAAGTAATTTGTTGCGCGGTCACAAGTTCAATGGTAACAGATAATTAATACAAATGTAACCAAATGCAAAAACTCAACATTTTTAAATTAAATATTAGAATACTTTAGTAAAGAATGGATAATGGAGATACAGAGTGGAGAAAGATATGGGAATCACCCTTATCTCCCTAACCAATCGACAGAGATTGATCGAATCGTTGATAAATTTTAACTCCGATTCAAATTGTATGAACCTACACGACTTATACATCGCACCCACATTTATAAAATAATAAAGTTATTGAAAAATAAGACTGATTTCGATTTTGAACTAATGAGACGGGTAAATCCGATTGTATAATTACATAGATCAATTGGATTGGATCTAATTTCGATGCGAGACGATTATAATATATTAACGGTCCACTCCGATTCATTCGGTTTGAGCAGTTACATCCAGATGGACAATATCATATTTTAAAATATTTTTCGAATAGGTGCCTTGGTTCCGGAGATCACTCTCAACATACACGCATTTGCGTGTAGCTCACAAAATTTGCACTCCTTTATATCGGTATAGGTTATGATTAACTTAACCATAATAAATAATTTTAAGATGATCAATGATACATGATATTTTAAGATGATAATGATCACATTAAACGGTTGGCCTGACCGTTATATTTAGTAATATATTGATCTGACCGTTAATCTGCAGCGAGTTTCATTCAGGAGACCAAGAAATCAAAAAGGCACATTGACTTAACCGATTGTTTCCAGCCATTATTTTTGTTCTAAAAAGCAATTTATAAAAATTACAGGTTATTTTTTTAAGGTAAAGGTAAGGTTTTTTTATTGTTCAGGTAATTGTGTTAGGTTCCGTCTGTCAATCATTACAAAGGGAAACGTTATAAGAATGTCTCATCCTACACGAATACGATCAATTATTTTTCTGTACAAACGCCTGTACTAATAATAATTTAATTTACATGGAGTATCTATGTTTGTTACATAATTACATTTCTAGGGAACGGACAATTTACTGACTTAATATAATACATTAAATTAATTGAAATATGAGTGAGTGAGTACAGGTGAGTTTTTTTATGTATTATAATTACGTAGCCCTGTAAGACGCTGCCATGTTTTTACTTGGGTTAGTATGGATTTTCAAAAAGCAATGGCCTAAAGGTTATCTATAGTCAAATATCAGTTTGGATTTTCGAGAGTTCTTTTTAATCTTCAAAGTTACATGCACGCAACTGACAGGTCAGCATAATATTCTCACGTGAGCAAATCTGCAATGCGGCAATTGTCAAGGGTGACCGACTACCCTCCACCTCACATTAATCCGAACCTTAATTGCACCGGCCACTGTGACAGGAGAATTTGTACAATTGAGAATCATTTACATTGTTATTAAAGTTGTGTAAATGTTTTTGTTACGCCTACAGATTTTAAGAGCATTACAACGCCCAGCAGCATTACTGTTACACGTTGTGACCACAAACGGTACCTTCAGTGCAACTAGCAGTGTGACGGTCTCGACGCTGTAGTACCCGCGGTCCACGTAGTCACCCATGAACAGGTAGTTGGTGTCGGGCGAGCGGCCTCCGATGCGAAACAGCTCCATGAGGTCGTGAAACTGGCCGTGCACATCGCCGCAAACTGTCACCGGGCATTTCACCTCCTGGACGTTCGACTCCTTCATGAGAATCTCCTTTGCCTGCAATACAACGCACGAGGTATCACCGATGAGCAATCACTTCCGTAGTTAGATTCAGTAGAACAAACGATTAAAAAAAAACATTAATTTTGTTGTAATACTGCAACTCGAACTTCAAGCTTATGAAATTTAAAAGCAATCGGCATTCGATCTTGCAGTATTTAGCTAAACTTAACAAAAAGTTGACTCGGCAATTAATGCGCTAGTTTTCAGTGCAAGACATTTTGTTGCGTAGCTCAGACCAGTCGAGTCGAAGCAGACGTGACAAGGCTTATAGTTACGATTATGTTGACTAATACTCCGAGTTTGTAATGTCACCGTCTTTAATGCCGCATTACATAGTTAATCTCTATAGATTGTCTTGGACCGCCAGTAGAAAGATAGTAGGTGTGGTGACATACTCATCAAGCAATTTGTACAACAACAAATGAGGTCTCGACTAGCCTATACCCAGATTTACGATCTAGATGTACCAGTACTTTAAGTAACAGTCAACGAACACAAGTTCGCGTATCCTATTCTCTGGAGTGATATAAGCTTAACTTTAAATAAGAATGTGTTTCTTGGCAACTAAGTAATTCCTACTTCGATATTCAGGGTCGAAACATGTATTACTTAGCTTAGAAATGTCTAAATGTAAAAACTATCAAGCCATCACGCGATTGAAGTAGGTAACACTAATGCCGACATTAAAATGAGGTTAGCGTTATGAAGACGCGAAAAATTACAAAAGCTTTTGAACATTTTATTTCCAACGACACTCCCAAAGTCGTTTCTAATGTGTGAACCCAACACTTGTTCAACACATGTGACGGATAAAGTTCAGAATCAAAACAACATTGGGTGACGATGAAGAGACCGACCTAGTTATACAGAACAGCGTCTACATTTCGATCGCAGACGAGGGACACGAGTAGACCTTACACGCATGCGTTCTTGCACTTGCTACTCTTAACATGAAAACTTAGAACGCCTTGCATTCGAGCATTATGTAAGGTGCTTAACAATCGTTAAGACTTCGCTCGACACTTTACTATATATATAATGTTTGTAACGATATCATTCTGTACATACAGAGTGAACTTTTGAATTAGGATATAAAATGTAAACAATATTGACTAAATGAGATATAAATGTTGTAACATGATTCGAACTAAGGCCAAATTCAAACCCTACCTACATATTGTAATCATTTTTAAACTCAACGATAAATGTGTATAAAGTTTTCAAGGATAAAGCGTGAAGGTATGCGGATTCGAATCCCGTAAGCACTTTACGTGGTAAACCTGATGTAAAACTACAATTGTAATGCTATTATTAAGGACTACAATGACACACCTCATATACAAGTACATATTTGCAACCCGCCAACATTTTGGAAATTTAGATTACTTTACAGGGAGCCCGCAAATTCTTTCGTCTATTTACCATTAGATTCCTAGTACGCTTGGCCCTTTTAAATAAAAAAAAAACCTTTTAACAAACTTTACTATATCATTTAAAACTTTTTCTTAGATCGTGGCGTTTTTATAGTGTATTGATTTCAAATTATAATTCCATAAATAATTCCCCAAACATAAATACGTACCTACTGAACACTGAACGAAATTGGTTCAATAATTCGAAACATTTTATTCACCTTGAGTTATTAAGAAACATCATAGGACATTTGTTGTCGTTCTTAAAAAAAAGGCCTAACATGTCGCTGTCAAAATATCATTCGACACTCGAAACACAATAGCCATTATTCTTTCAAACATAATTTAAAACAAACGGCAAAAGTTATCATAATCAATTTTAAACATCACGTCACACTGCTTCAATCGTGACACTAGGCGACAGACAACATAGTAGTAACTCACATTTAGATAGTAAAGGTAAGGTACATATACTATGACCGATCACGTGATCAACAATGAAATAAGTGGAATAACTGATACCAGAAATTTTGTGATGTAACCTAACGTTTACATCGTGAATATATTCTTCGAAACTACAGTTAGAACATTTGCAATAAAAAAAAAAACAATGTCAATTCTTCCTCATAATTCTCTTCTAACTTCCATATGTTAATTACCTTATCCAAATGAGGCTCTTAAAATGATACATCGTGTGACACAAAAGCGTGATTGTAAAGAAAAAATATAATAGTATTAAAAAGCCAACCTAAACTGCTCGATATGAACAAAGAACAAAGGATTCATAAATACAAGTAATCGGCGTAACACGAGAAGTAGATATCAGCGGAGACAAACAGTGTCAGTATAAATAGTATAATATTCACAGGTACCTCGGATTGCAAAGGCAAAAGGTATAATTTAAATATTCACACGTTTTTACATTCTCAAGAGGTTATTTTGTCTATAGAATTACTTCGCAGCAATAAAATCCTCAGTACCTTATATCCCAAACTGACACAGACGTTTTTTATATTTCACGTTAATTGGTTATACAATTAAAATACAATCAGATCAATTCAATCCAAGAATTAATTAGCCGTTACCCGTTCGCTTCGCTAAACCTATTTACCATAACATGAGCCTTCCACATTAAATTCTCGAAACGATGCTAAATACACTGTGATGTAGTGTATTTTATGAATAAATAATCCAGCTTTCAGTAGTCGATTCCCGGGGCAGATTTCAACATTTATTCGTAGTAATCGTAGTAATATATTTTGATTTAAATAAGAGGTAATTTTAAATCTGGAATATCGTAACGGTACGTATGGTCACTAACATCTTTATCAATAACCGTCACTGTATGAAAAATAATTCAGTAAATGAAAATTATAATCATTTATTATTTTGGAGACACTACCGTGCTCATATTTCCAATGTTCTCCCGTAATGAAAAGAAAGCCAACTGAACTGACATCAATTATTCCTTTGGAAACCGATACGATTTTCTGAATTCTAAACAAAAATACATCTACTAACTAGGGGTTACTGAACTTCTCGTTACAGCACATCGAAATCTATTGCGTAGCCTGTGAGTACTGGATGCATAAACAGACAGAAACAGTGGCTGTGACACTATTAATACACAGGAATATTATTAATTCCGTTTGTAGTAACATATTAAAGACTCTTGATTTTTTTTTTGGTTGATGAAAGCACCGGCATCCCTACGTGTGAAAGTAGGCACTTCGCGCCAAGGACATTTTTACTAACTTCACAGGTAACCAGTCCTGTTCGAATTCGGTCATAAACGTAGATCTATTGGTAATATTGTCGACTCCGATAGAAGACCAAACTATAACTATCCGTTATTATAAGGTAAAGGATATATATATGCACATCCTACGTCATTTCCCAATTAGCCGCGAGGGGCCCTCATTAACAAACAATTGTGCATTATACAACAACATTTACTATACGTGTTTATTGTAGGCGTACGATTTATTTATATGTTAGATAACACATGGTGGTACACAACAAGACACCACCAGCGAATTATAAACGAAGGATTGTTGAATTATGAATGTATAATTGTCATAATGTGGTTGTTTGCAACTAACTTGTGTACAAGGCGGTATTTTTAACTATCCTCCTACTAGGTACTAGCTATTATGCTTCGCATGAAAACAGTTCTGTAATATGGAAAGCCAGTAACAATCTGATTCACAGAATTTCTTCTTGGTCGGTAACGTAATATATCCCGACGATGCTCACTTACCATCGTGTGGCTCAACTGTTTTGCCAGCAGAGTGCATCATAAAAACAAGAATTTGGCTTGGACACAACGATAGATAGAGCTGAGACACAGACACCGTACACGACAAAGCACTTACTTATCACTAATAGTTATTGCAGTTAAAAGTACCTACATACATTAGGATGGCCTAGCAAGTGCGTAAAATATGATTATTGTTCGTATGTTCGGCCGAGTACAATAATTAAGGTCGTATGGTAATTGTAAAATCTTGTTTCCAATACGTAGAAGGTCGTGTCGTACATGCATTGCCTGCTTGAACATGTTTTATCCGAATCGTGGATTATATTTATTAATTAAATGCTATCTTTAAAAAGATAATGCTTATTCTTGATCAATACTGCACAAACGTAATCGTTCGAAGGTCAGTCTCCCGCGCGATGGCTAGAGTTTGTACCTTGCACCCGCCTTTCTTTTTTTTTTGTAATTCGTATTAGAAATTCATTGTAATTTGCTTCGATGAAAAAATATGTCAAAAAACCTGCGCAAATACGAGGGTCGATAATGCTCTTAATAGCATGTGCAGTCAGCCAATCGGCACTTAGGCAACATGGTAAATAATGTGTAAGGAAACCCGACTCCAACAATGGGAGACCGTTGTGGGTTATGATGGTAACAAACAAAGGTCACAGATATCATGTAATGGTTCACCGATGTCAAAGGGTAGCCTGGTGAGCAGTCATAATGCACTAAGTCAAAAAGGAATTTACGCATCCTACCTTATATTTAATAGAACTTTTACCTCTTTTTACCTATAAATACCCAGCGATCTTTTCGTTGATATATTAGACCTCGGAATCCAATTTTCAAGCTAGCGTGACGCTTCGATTAGTAAAACAGTTAATTACTATACTAGAAAAATAAAAAATAAATCGATTATATCATGATCAATGATGAGGAATAATTATCTTAAATATTTAGGCGCACTAGTGAAGGTATTTACGCTTACACGCGAAGGGGGTTCCTTTAAGAAACGGAAGAAGAACGTTCAAAACGTAAAAAAGTCATAAAAATATAAAATCAAATCCACCAATGGATGTAAAGTTAACCAAAATTCCAACTACTGAATGTTTCATGTTTTAACATTTGACTATGTATGTATTGTCATTAATTTATTTTATAATTACACAATGCGCTATTGAACTAACGATGACTCACGCTATACATAAATAGTCGGATGACGTAAAAAACATATAAGTTTTATGATTACCGGTGCCATCAAACTTCAAAATGTAATGACTCCCACGATTATTCGCAAGTATAAAACTAAGCGTGACAATTGAAAATTCAGCATTAATTTGCAGTATTTCATCCAACAGATTAATACTGATTGAAAACTCCGTATTACAATTTCATTCTTTTTTTCTCCTATTTCTGAGATATCTAACATGCACTGCGGCCAGCTTGTGGTCAAAATAGCATAGTACACGATATTTGGTACTTCATATAGGAAACATCTACGCGAAGTAACTTTAGTTACACTTCCAGCTTACAATAGATAACATAGTGAAGTTTATTAGTAAATGGTAAATTAATCGTTAAAGTTTATACAATATGATTTGAAAACACTCGAAACTTTTATATGTTACAAAGCAACTCGTATTAACACTCACTGTTCAACTGTCAATTCAGTAACAAGGATAATTGACGATTTGGTTTTCTCTATTCATAGCGTTCTGTGCTCGGTTGAAACTTGTTTCTTTTTTCCTTTCTAGTGACACAATCTCTCTATCGTCAAAATATAAAATCAACACGATAAATTTCGATAAACGTTTATCAGTCACGTATACAAAGAAAGTTTTTACTGAATTCACCGTACAATTGATGACATTCACATAGCCAATCACTTCCAAGACGTTTATAGAAATAAAATGTAATAACATTAAAACAGCTGTTATTTTTACTTATTTATTTCAGTTTATACATACATACATATACAGCTATGAACTAGAAACTTTCATTAAAATATTCACCCTTCTAAAAGTCAAATGTGAAATATTTCGTTTGCTGTGTTGGATTTAACTAGCTAGTTAATGAGTTGTTTACGCTTCGTACTTGGCGTCCATGGTGTTGCACATGTGCAGGAGCGACGAAGATATTATCACGTGGCCGGTCTCTCCAAACTTTTTGCCAGTTATTAGCATGAAAAAAAACCTAGTACGAAACTGCATATATCAGCATGAAATATTCAAGAACAGTTTGGGATTGGAATGTTTTTCTTTACCGATACCGATTGGGCTCGTGATAGTATTTGCAACTCTTGAAAACCTGGCGTTAAGGGTTGATGCTGCCACAAGATGCCATACTTGATTAGAAAGGAAGTTCTGGCGCCTCTGGAATCACTGCAGAATGAAGTCATTAAGCATTGCGCTGTTGTTGTGGGTATTCCATCAAGATTTCGGAGCAGATGACGAGGGGATAACTACGAGCGAACAGGAATGCAACGTACCCCGCAAACTGCATAGATATATTTTTTAATGTAATAACAAAAAAGCACATACAAATATATCGTACGAGGCTCAACTCTGGTTGGTCTTCAAATAACTTATAAGCTTGCGATGTACAGAGGGAAACGCATAAACCTGTTATTAAACTATAACGTAGTATTGAAAATGATCAGTTCTCTTTTGTATTAAATCTATTATTTGTGACGACTATGTGTTATACAGACTCAATCTTTTTCTAATACTGATACTTACTAGGAAGATTCTAGAAAGTGAAATTCTTACAGTAGATTAATATACCAGGGAAGTAAATTATCAATCAATGATATAATGACCAGCGATGAGACAAAAATATTTTAATATATATCTACGGGCGCACGAACGAGAAAAGCGAAGCCATTCAGGATACATTAACCTACACGCGAATGGATACTAACGCGAGATAGTAAGGAAAGCAAAATAAAAAAGATGAGACAGAACGGATACGTTCCATTACCATTTAGCTGGAAGAGTTTTCAAGGTGACGTCATACTAATACATATTATATTACCAGACAACAAACAGTAATACACCACATTTACTCATATTGGCCATGACAACGTCCAAATTGATCTCATGTTAATGTGAAAAACTATACTCGGTATCAAATTTACTAACTTCCCTAGGGCTCCAAGTCCAAATTACATTCCGCATATTAAAATAAGTAACAACTTATTTTCCAAGTAGGTACGTCTTTTACGTTCGTATTTGTTACGTACAACTCAAGACAGTTATTTACGTGACAAACCTTGCATGTCTTTATGAAATTTGCTTAAAAATTCATTCACCATAAAATAGATTTTGTACGCAATCGCTTTGTACAAAAAAAAAGTGGCACAATAAACTTTAAGGCCGCTCCCCGAGCATGCCATCGCAAGTAATTCATTCAGACACATCGAGGTTAACAATAATAAGAAGATGCTTAAGTCTAGAGAAAATTTCTGAGCGCTTCCATAGATGGAATAGAAGTTTAATAAGTCGGGTCAAGTTGTTATCAGTCGTTAAGCCTTGTCAGATATTTGGAGCGGACACTGGAGTTGATCACCAACTCCAGCAATCTATACTGGTCAAATCTACCAATCCACATGAAACCAATGTCGTAGACGCTTCATGCCACTTCAGTTGTAAGACCCTGGGGCTTTAACGTCAGCTCTTAGTGAGCTTCAGCTAGAAATATAACCAAATAAAACAGACAAGAACACGATATATCAATTGTGTATCTAATATTTACTCGGAAAAGAACGTCTTGCAACAAATACACAGACATGTGTCCGCTTGCGTCATTAACTTCCTTTGAGTTTATACGAGGGCTTTTGTCAGGAAATTATTCCTAAATTTCACCACTAACAACTACACGACTGCTTGTTATTTTGTTTGAACATAAGCGTTATAATTAAGTATCGAAAGACAAATGAAATAAAAAATATTGTCAATAGTGAAGATAACTATGTATCTTTACACAAAGTTAAAAGATATCCAAAGCCAACGTTCTCACATTTTTAGCATTCAAGGCAAAACAAAAATGATATTAGAATGCTGTTAGCGATTTCACAAAAAATATCATATAATTATTAATTGAAGTGAATGAGGAAGGTCCATTAAAGTTTAATTTATAATTTCCAAGAAAATTTCCACGTAATTATTATGCTATATAATTATAATAACACAATTAAAACATAATCGACCCATAGAAAAGAAACACAGATCATGATAATAGACCGCACAGGTAGGCCGAATCTCACCGGTAAACTCAACTGGGAGATAGTTGACAGCTTCGTATACCTGATTTCTAACATCATCAATAATCAGTCAAATCCGTAGACGAGCCGAAATGTCAAAGAACACTATGTCTTAACTCGACAGCTTTCGGATAAACCGCAAGATCTCGTTAAACACGAACGCACCCCCCATCCCTCGATCCCATGCTGGCATGAGAGAGTGTCGTAAGAGGCGACAGAAGCCAGCCTGCTTGGTGGTAGGGCTTTGCGTAAAGATTATATTATCAGTATTATTATTAAGTCGTCAATATTATTATTTTTAAATAAAGCCCGCCTGGCTAGCTACCACCCTCCTGCTCGAGTCAGTCGCCAAACGACTCGTCGTGTTCCGGCTGGGGGCTTAAGAGCCAGTACTTTATTTCTTACCTTCTTCTGATTTCCTGGCCGACAACGCATCAGTGATGGCTTTGGTCTTGCTGATGGCCATGGGCGACGGTGACCATTTACCATCAAATGGCTCGTCTGCTCGTTTGTCGGCTATTACCATAAAAAAAAAATCTTACATATTCTCCATTTTCCTGTATGTTGCGGAAATGTGGACTTTAAAAGCTACATATTGAAAACGCATAGATGCGTTTGAGATGTGGTGCTGGAGGAAAATGCTTAGATTCGTATGAACAGCGCATCTGACCAACAAATCAATCCTGCAACAACTCAAGATAGGAAAAAGACTTCGCCTATCAAATATATGCCTCTGCCGAATCTTCAAGTTCTTCGGTCACATCGTACGCAATCCGATAACTCAGGGAGGAGTAGATACATAGATACATCAGAAATAGGTTATCAGTACTAAAGTCCAAGTAAAAAGCATGAAAAAACTACAGTGGAATTCATTTATTGCGACCTTGGCTATAGGGAAAATTTTTCTATAGCGACAAATGAATGTAACTAACTGTGTGTGCCTGTATATCTTCACCTGTGCCTGTTGCTGCTCCAGGATATAACGGCGAAATTACGCGGTCCCTTCAATGTCGTTATATCAGAAATCCACTGTATTAGGATTCTACCATAAAATACCATTTTCATTAAAATCTTAACCTAAACCAACTCAAAATTAGTGATTTC
>DWPT01003470.1:0-14396 GCA_018251895.1 Agathymus mariae mariae | reverse complement strand
AAGATAAATACGCCGAATGTTTGCGCTTCTCAGCCTGAGCGCATTCGGCGTTAAACCAAAGGCGAGCTTTGCCACCGGCGAGGACGTCAGGAAGAGGGATGAAGTAATCCATCGCTTGACGTACCACATCGGTTATAGCATCCGTACATTGTATTAAAATTAATTTATATTTATTAATGTCAATTGTTTTACAATTATAAACACAATAAACGCCTTAGAAACGTCTTGAGAAGCCAAGACCAAAAGAATATCATACAGACTAACAAATTACATTGACATACGTTTAAAATATTATACAATAGTTTCATGGTGTTTACTGGAAAAATATCTCTCTTTTTATAGCCAGAAGGGCAGACGATAAGACAGGCCGGCCATTTGATGATAAGTGGTCACCATCGCCTATGAGAGTAGGTAACATCAGAGTAGTCATCATTGTTATGCCAACCCTAGAGGAAAGCTCTTTTTACACATTTTTTGAAGAACTTCATATCGTAGCGTACCGGGAATACCTCAAAAAGAAGGTTATTTCACAATTTACACGGCAAAAAAGAATTGGACCGTGGAGGAGTGCATTGAATTCAATCGGTGTAGATGGAACTTCATTCTTCGGCGATGCGATGATGGAAGGGGGATGTGGACACCGAGCAAAATAGTCCTCGGAGCACTCAGCGTTGTAATACCGATAGAACAGACAAAGGGTACTTGTACAAGATGTACCTATGTATAAATAAGCTAAAACAGGCGAATACCAGTTTAAGTAAAACTTTGATGTAGTTTTTTTTTACCGGTAGAAAAAATATTTTTTTTCTGTTTATAGAATCTTTATTCTCAAAAAAAACATAGATTTCCACTCATAATGAGTTGTTTTGAGATAGTTAAACTAACTTTCATAGCCCACGTGTCGTCCTTACCGAGGATTTTACGATGTTTCGTCCGGAGCCACTTCATAAGTCCCCCCCTCCTCCTCTCTCGGCTCTCAGCGCTTTGATGGAAACCTTATCTGTCTTGGACATCTTTGTCGCTGGTTGGAAAGATGTCCACAGACTTGACATCTAGACTGGTGCCTACGGTTCAGCGAGACCCCCTCACTATATTTGTATATTTTATTTAAACTTGATTTTGGCTAATATAAAGTTTTATTATTGTTATTGAATGCTTGAATTCTTGAATTTAATTAAAATTTGTAATTCGTAGATACAAAATGGCCTGTTGTTTGTAATTTAAGTATAATTAAACGTGGTAATTAACATATCTGAACCATTATAATTAACAACAATAATAAATAAATAAATCTTGTGTCAATACATTGCCTACTTCGTGTTGCGTTTCTAAAATTATCAAATTTTTTCCAGATCTTCCAAACCATCTTCCTGGGTCTATCGTTGGGTCACGACATCCTCGAATGGATAGATAAACAGGACACCTACGTCGGCACGAAGCTTCGATATTGGAGAGATGTTATGTACAATGGAATGGTAGTGCCTTTTACCTTGGTAAGATCGCAATTTTACTAACGACACAGTAGCTTCAGTCCGACCCGTGCGTCTGACTAGTTCATACATTGGAATATATATATACACACTAATAATAACGTTCTAACTAATCGCTTTCTGTACACGAACGATATACGAGAAAAAACATTATTACTGGCTTTGATTAACGCAGTAGCACGTAAAACAATAGTCGTAAGAATTTTTGTCTGTGCGTTTGTTCCCGCTAATCTTAGAAACGGCTTAATCGATTTCGTTATGGTTTTTACGAATGTACTGCAGTAGGCGTCACTCAATACTTAAAGTTTGTTTCATTACAATTTATAAGTGCTTACTACAGTTATATATACAAAAGTCTCACTGTCTATACTAAAACTATCTGTGATGTATAATACATATGTGTTTGTTCGTACCACCTGAAATGCAGGGCGCACTAGTGCCGTACTCCTCTACTGCTGTGCGGTGGGCTCCATACTATCCAGCTTAATGCTGACCATAGTCTTGTACGACGTTAGGTTGGACTTTAGTGTCACTGATGTCCATGGGCGACGCTGACTACTTATCATCGGTTGCCTCGTGGTTATCTACATTTAAAAAAATCCTTGCCATAACCAGCTACCATCCATTAAACAGCCGTAAAATTTGATGTCAGCAGTTAATAATCTTTTTCTCTGTTCTCTTCCTCATTAGCAATGCGTCAGAGACTTCTTTACGAGTTAACTCCTCAGGGAAGGTGACTATTAATATAAGTTGGTCCTTACCCTTTGCTAGCTATTGACTTAAAAAAGCACTAGGACAATGCAGGGATTCAGTAAAAACATCCCTTGTGCAGGTCTCGCAATGGCATTCACAGTAGATCCTTGAATCTCCACTGAAATGTTATTGCTTTTATACTCTGAGGTACTCCAAGGGCGTTTTACTAAATATTCCCACCTATTTTAGTTTCATAATTTACCTGATATTTAGAAGATATTCTGCTGGTCACCAAAGAAGTCACCACAACTAAATAAATCCAGTTAAGCTAAGCTTCACAAATAAAAAATAATCTTTTCAGTTCGTCACCATAATGTTCTGGTCCATATACGTCATCGACCGAGAGCTTGTGTTCCCGAAGATCTACGACGAGGTGATACCTTGGTGGTTCAATCACTGCGTCCACACGAATGTTACCATCATGATCATAATTGAGACACTACTCCAGGCGCGGAGACACCCTACTGATAAGAAGATGGAAGGGATTCTGCATGCTATTGTATCCATTTCGTATGCCGTCGTGTAAGTATCTTTATAATGTTTGGACAGCGATACTATTTACCGTCTGCATTACTGGATCTTGCAGCATCTCTTCTGAAAGGCTTACACCATTGCCAAGTCATAAATCTACGCAACTTTGGTTACGAAGATCAATATTTTAGTGAAATGCTGGATTCTGAATGCTTTTGGAAGTCATAGCCTCTCCAAGATAACGATTTTTGTTAAAACTTAAAGTATCCCTTGTCTGCAATCACCTGTTCCTCTATCTAAAACTTCTAATCTTAAATTCGACTATAGGACATATTTTGTACTATCGAATATATTTTGTAATAATTAAAGCGTCGCTCAGTAATCAATTTAATTGTATGGAAATCATGATTTTATTTTGTTATTATTATGTTTTTTTATGATAAACAAGATGGTCGTCACAAGATCTGCATTCGAAAGGTCCTCCATAAAATACTCCCTATATACTAAAAATTGGTGGAGTCAAGCCTTAGGTTTACATAAAAAAACCTCGTGTAACTTAATGAACTGCAATATGAAAGTTCATATACATTTTTCTATCAATTTCAGGTACTATTCTATCTACTACTTCACCCGCCGTTGGCTGTACCAGGTCTTCGGCATCATGACCTGGTGGCAAGTATGTCTTTTCCAGCTTCTCAACTGGTTCAGCTGCTACGTCTTCTACAGAATGCAGTTTCCCATGAACAGACTTATTCATGGCTCGGAAGATTTCGCAGAAGTTAAATCAAATAACCCAGGAAAAGAAGAAAACGAAAGCAACTTCAGAAATGGCGATAGCGTCAACAGCGCAAACGGCACGAATGACACAAAAGACCCTGACAATGGCAATGACAGTAAAACTATTACAGATCTGCAAACTCCTCAGTTTTCAACAAAATCTTGGAGTATCAAGTACAGGTCTATTAGAAATCAATTTGAAAAGTCTCATTTATGATTTTGGTTAAGTTTTTCTGATGTCAATGGCCGTGGAATAACCTATAGCTATTCTGAATCGCATTGAATTATTAATGGTGAACGATAAAATTGTCGTCATTTCTAAAATGTCAGTTAAATTCAGTACCGCAAATATATGTACGAGTTTAAATATTAATTATTAACATGTATCCTTTAGGTCTGCACAAAATTACGTTTTGAAATTGATTGTAAAATATAATATTTTTAAATAACCTCGGGCAGGAAGTGATATTGATTTTTAAACACGATTTTATTGTCAGAGTTACACAATTTATTCAATATACGTAATAATGCAAATCATTACACTATTATTTAATTAATAATTATCAATGATTATTTTATATTATTGGATTGTACGTAAATAAGGTGATAATTTGATATGAATTTATTTTATGTAATTTTAAAGAGAGTAACGAAACTGAACTTCTGTTTATAATAATATTGTAATTTTTAAATATATATGTAAAATATCTAGTTACACAATCGTAGTAGAGAAATTATTTTATGGTAACGTATGACGTAACCTGTTCAAGAATTAATTGTTTTAAAAACGGCATATTATCCACGGACTTATAAATCTTTCAACAAGTCGGTAACACATGGGTGTCTATAATGTCATATTTGTGCACGTCCACGCCACCCGCAACACAGGGAATCCTAGTACGGAGGTGTCGGTGTGTAAACGTTTATCTTCGTTCATATAACAGTCACACATTTTACATCAGTTTATTTTATAGTTTCAATATAATGTCGTATTGCCAAAAAAAATTGTACGATTGACATGCGGATTTAATATTTTTATATTCAAAATCATATATTGACTTCTAGAGACAGTTGTCAATTTTACAACTTCTGTATCGGCATTCGGCCGTAGTATGTACTGATCGCCGGAGCTGCGATGTAGTGCTGTCGCCAATGAGAAGAAAAGAAAGGTTTTTGATTCCGAAACGGCATGTACCACACACACCACCATAACTTACGACACGACGCCCCATTATTTCCGGGTAACATTAGGAATGTCTTTGTATAAGCTTGAAACTTGATAGTTGCATCATACAACTTATTATAACGGTTGAAAGTTAAACAATATCGTATCAAAATGACTATTAGTATGTCAACAAGGTGGTAGAACTAGTCATAGTGTAACGTGGGGTCGTGTGATCTAAGTATTTTATACTACACCTGCTCGGAACGTACCTTCATCGTTCAAAACGTGACAGTGTCCACAGTTAACATAACAATGATGTACATATAGACTAGTTATGTCACTTCTAGTATGTTCACAATGTAGTATTAAAGGCGGCTTAATAGTAGAAGCATTCTTCAACAGTCAACTTTTGTTCTGATCGCGTGCGATATTGTCGTCTCCTTGAATTCTGCTGCGTCGTCACGGACGTCACGATGGAATACAAACGATAATCAGGTAATTATGGTAATGTCGCAATGTAGTTATATTTCGTGTTGTGACAGGTCCGTCAAAGCATTGCAATTTGGTGTTGTAATTATATATTTTAAGTATCTCGTTGATTTTACAAACAAAATTCTGAGATTACTTCTGTCACTGAGATACACGAGCGAAACATAGGACATCCGTCATTGCCGCTGCACAGCACTGCCAGAGAACAGGCAGAATACACTTGTTACTTTAGTTATAATAAAAAAAAAATTAAAATAAATAAAAACCAGACAAAAATCTCGCGTGTTTTCTTTTTTGTGTTATCTGTATTATTAGTTTTAAAACTATTATGTAGACGAAAGGTCAACTTGTAATAGTGTGTTCGTACATATGATGTCGTCGCCGGAATAAAGTATTTGTTCGTTTATTCCACGCAGGTGTAGTATAAAGTATGTATCACTCGGGAGAAAGTGGAACGTTTCCTCGGTGAACCGTCGGTGATATCATTAATTTCGTCTTTACTGTGAACGATGTCAATTATTTTAATCAAGCGTAGCGCATGAAAACATAATTACATTATTAATCGGCTTTTTTTAATAGGAAAGAAGTTATAATCGGTTAGATACCTAATATATTTTTAGGATCAAAATTGTATATTATTGTAATATTAACGTATATAAAGAAAATAAATCATTGGAGACTGACTTTTGTGTTTTATATCATTCTCATTGACTTGCCAAATGAGGGTACACCGAGGTATTTCTCACTTATAAATCTGAGAGTTGAAATTTACGGCAGTGGATAATTTAAAATTCGTGTCAACCGTCCCAGCTCCAAGCCTACCTTCAGATCGATGAACGAAAAGATGACGCGTGGACCGTTCTACACGGTCTCTGTACCGCGTAGTTTAATCCTGATAGTTCCTCGAGGTAGGATTCGTCACCTGCTCGACTGGCTCTACGACGTTCTTCTAGAGTTACATCGGGAGTGCCTTGACGTGTGCCAGTTGCAGTGTCGGAGATCCGATCGACGAGCGAGTCACGGTCGTCATGGTACGTAAGGCGATGTCGATGCCTTTGGTGTTACCGAAGACAATGCTTACATATCACAATATCTCACATGATGTAGTTCTCACACAAATATTTCATGTACGTAATTATAATTTCATGCGGCGATTCAATGCTTAGACAAGGATTGAGAGTAACATTGCAAGGACGCATCACATTAATGCACGTGACGTTACAAGAGCGAGATGTAAAATAAAATTCGAACGTCACGGGGGTTGAGCAAAAGAGATCGACGTATATACTACATACGAAGCGATACAATAAAATCGTGTCGTGTGTCGTATGATTAATATTTTCATTGGTTTTTGTGTTGTTTTTTTTTATGGTAATAGCCGACAAACGAGCAGACGAGCCATCGGATGGCAAGTGGTCATCGTCGGCCATGAACATCAGCGAGACCAAAGGTATCACTGATGCGTTGTCGGCCAGGAAATGAGAAGTAGGTAAGAAAGAAAGCACTGGCTCTCCCCAGTCGGAACACGACGAGTCGTTTGGCGGCTGACCTAAGCAGGAGGGTGGTAGCCAGCTATTATAGGTAGGTACGACCAAGCAAGCTTTCTTCTGTCGCCTCTTACGACACCCTGTTCTGTCAGCATGCGATTGGGGGAGTAGATATTCTAGGCCGCCCAGAACCCATACGGCCAGAATAGTTTCTAATATTTCCAATACATATTCTGCATCCTGTCAAGTGGTTTTTTTTTGCTATTAAAATTTGTTGTTATACGTGTGGGTATAATAATTCGGCTCCCATAGACAGTTATTATTACAATAATTTATTAAGAAGATTCACTTCTATCACTTGTACGAAGCTGCAGGTGCATTTTATTTTCTAGTCAATGCTAGATTGCAGTCCCGTCTAATGGCAAGTGGCGATGTACCCTTAGACAGTAAGGCGCATTGACCTATGAAAGTCTATTCACACTCGACCTGAAGTTGTTCACCATGTGTTGGACTTTCTTAAATTTGACTTGTTTTTTTTTTCGCTATTAGGTGAAAATAAAAACATATAAAATAATTTGTATTTTTTTAAATAATTTTTATAAAGGTTTTAAAAATAATTTTACTAATATAATTACAAATGTGTTCAGTATTCACCAATATCAGTACATGTAGTGCAGTCGAACAAAGTTTTTGTTTCAATATTTACATTTGTCTTAGATATTAAATCTTGATATGAATATTTTTTAACTTTCAATTAAATATTATTAATGATTCTTGAGAAATTATATAAATAAATATTTTATCTAATAAAATACTTGTAAATCATAATCACATAATAATAATAAATTATACAACAATTTAAAATGTATTATTAATCTGTGTTTATTGATCATTATGTGTTCCAACTATCCGTTTTACAGAGCTTAATTTTGGTCTCGAGAAAAATAATCGGAGTCTGTTGAAAATCAAAAACTTCATTCAACAACCTTTGTCGAGGTAACCTTTGAAAAATATCAAATATAGAGTATTCGCTTCTCTTAAACGTAAGGTAACTTAGAGTATTTTATTTCATACTTACTTTCTAAACAGCTTGGCAGTATTCGAGAATATTTCTTAAATAATTATTACAAATTTAGTAATTTTTACGACTAATAATACGCCTACTTAGTTTGGGTTTCGCATGGGAGATAGTTAATTAATTTATGATTAACTAGTTGTTCACAATGCCAAATTGTACGTGTTGTTTGTGAATTGCAATATATTCAAAAGGCCGCCTGTAAGTATTACATGATAAATAGTTTTATATAGTAATTATCGTGTTAAACTATAATGTATATACTAAAGATAGAAAGTAACAATCATTTTTAATGACAGGTATGTTTGTTTTATTCAATTTCTTGTCAGTGTTTTAAACAAAAGTACATACGAAACCCAATATAACTGGAAACAAACCTTTTATGCCACACGAAAGGTTTTACGATCTCTCAAAGGTTACCTATCACATCCTTTAGAAAAAATCACCATATCTATATACAAGCTGTCTCGGCGGTCGCGCCACCTTCTCCCCCTGATACCCTATCCTCTGAGGTTGGAGATAATACGACGACGGAGTTCTTATACTAACTCCTGTAATTTGCGGCCGTTTCCTTATCTGGTAGTTCGTTATATCGGACGCCGCGAACTGTGGTTCGTTGTTCAAGTTACCCCTGAACCCTGTAAAAGCGTAATCTCGATCCGCGGGTACTGTGAAGCCACTGGGTATTCTCAAATTTTGTGGTATCGGTGCTAACGCTTCGTTTAAAGCCACATCGTAGTCATTCTCGATCGAATCGGCTAAGTTCTGCTTTATAGAAATATTTTCCGGTATCTTCAATGGTTTTCCTGTTGCGGTGTAAGGTTTTGAAATTTCTGGTTTCGGTTCTGGTACCCGGTATGTGGTTTGTGGGTTTGAGTACTGCGTTTGTGTTAGTGGAATCTGTGTCGCTAAGTACGGTTTTAAGTAGTCTCCCGGTGACAGCGTAGATTCAAGTTTTTCTTTTATTAGTTCATAGTTGTCATTAAAGTTGCGAAGAACTTTAGTCGCCAGTAACTTGGCTTTATCTTCAGCTGTTGTCGGTTGGTATGTTGTCGTGGGTTCTTTAGCTTCTTCGATAGCTTCTGATGTTGTTAGTTCTTTTTTGTGGTTATTCTGGTCTTCTTCTGCGTCGTCTTCATCGTAGTATTCATATTCGTCTTCTTGTTTTGTATCTCCAACTGCCACAACTGCTTCCTCCGTTGTAACCGTTGCTGGGTGGCGTTCAGTCGTCGTCGTCGGTTCTGTTGTCCTTGTGGTAGTCGTTCTTGCTGTTGTGGGTACTTCTGTTGTTGTTGTCGTTGTCGTCGTTGTTGTAGTCGTTGTACTTTTAGTAGTTGTTGTTGGAGGTTCTTTTGTAGTCGTAGTAGTGGGTTTATGGGTGGTGCTAGGCGGTAGGTTCAAGTTCTTTCCTGCAACAGGTTGTAATCCTCTTGGTAGATAGGGGCTACCACCCCTAGACGGTAAAAAAGGCCTTTTAAAAACTTTTACATTGGGCTTTATGTCTTTTATCTTGCTCGTTATATCTTCTTCCAGATTTTTTCTACTTGGCTCTTCAGGTGGTTTTTCTTTCTCATCGTCGTAAAAATAATCTTCTTGTAATTTTGCTTTCAAGGGGCCATCGTCTTTAGTTCTTTGACTATGGAAATATTTTTGTGGTTTCGGTGGCGGCTCATCATAATAGTCTTCTTCTTCATAATCTAATGGTTTTTTCGGTTTTTTTGCTTTATACGCTGCAGCGCTAGATAAATGTGATCTTGTAGGCTTAAATTTTTCTTTTTCTTCTGGTTGAGGCTTTGGTCTTTGTTGAACAGTGCTGGTTTGTCCGGATGATGATGGCCTACTTTCATCCTCGTCTTCATAATCGTCATAGTACTCATCGTCTTTTGGAGATTTGGTCGTTGAGACAGTAACATATTCGTATTTCCCCTTTTCGTTAGCGGGTACCGGGCGTTTGATCTTTGGAGGGATCCTTGGCTGACTGAAAATACCATGTCCATTGGGTTTTAATAATGGTTGTCCTTCAGGCGCTGATGGAGCCTGTCTTTTTTCTTCCTGAACTCTGTCATCAGTATCATAGTTTCTTTCAGGTTTGAGGATTGGTCTTTCATCTCTTGCTCTGTAGGGCCTTTCATCCCTATTGTAGAGTCGACGACCTTCATTAGGTTGGTAGCGGTCGCGTGAATTATCTCTAACCTTGTCTGTTAATGACACGTCTTCTCTAGCCGGTCTTCTTTCATCTCTAGGACGAACTTCATCTCTTGATTTCAAATCATCACGACTTCTTATATCATCTCGGTATCTAGGTTCATCCCTAGGTCGCTTTTCCCGGAGTCTTACGTCGTCCCTAGGCCGTACTTCATCTCGGGGTCTAATTTCGTCTCTAGGTCTGATATCATCTCTAGGCCTGATGTCTTCTTTTGGTCTTATTTCATCTCTCGATTTGATTTCATCTCTCGGTCTTATTTCCTCTCGAGGCCTAATTTCATCTCTTGGTTTGATTTCGTCTCTAGGCCTTATTTCATCCCTAGCTCTTACGTCATCCCTAACTTTAGCGTCATCTCTAGGTCTCAAGTCATCCTTGGGCCTAAGCTTATCTCTAGGTCTGAAATCATCTCTTTTTTGATCTCTTTGTCTAGGTCTGTCATCGTCATCATCTCTATATCTCTCTTCGTCTTCCTCTCTTGGTCTAATTGGTCGTCTTTCACCCTTAAAAGGCCTACGGTCATCATTATCGTAAGGTCTTCGGTAGTCAGGTCGTTTTGCAGGCCTGGGGCGCTCATAGCTTCGTCTATCGTCGTAATCATCTTCTAATTCTTCGTCACGTGGCCTAGAACGGCTTTCGTATCTAGAATATGAAATTAATTTAAAGTTAAAAAAAGAACGAGAATTCGCAATATAGCTCAATAATAACCAGTGCATTTGTGACAGGATAATAATAAGTTGTAGTAATTTAGACTTGATCAAAAAAGTTGATACTGTAATAGTTGTTTAACACAGCTCACTTTACCTTCGCTCTGCTATGATTAAAAATAACACAAAAGTAAAAACCTCACCTGTCATCATAATCGTCCTGCGGGGGTCTCCTCTTGCCAGGCCTGCCTTGTGCACGCGGTCTAGATCTTCTGCCGCCCCTATAATTTCAATAAGCACAATTAGAATGATAATTTTGCGGTCATCAGTTTCATGCGCATCAGTACGACGACCAAGTTGTTAAGTTCTATCGTTTTTGCGCTTTCAAAAAAAATATCATCAAGCTCTCAACGTATTTCCTCTTCAATTTTGGTCATTGCGTCTTTTAACTTTCTTATTCTTGCCGCAACTCAATGTATGGCTTGAATTTATAATAGCAATAATTTTATTTCCGTCTAATTCCTTAGTGTCAATAATTCAATACTACGTAGTCTTATTTTATTTTATGGTAAGTTAGTGATTTAGGAATTTTAATTTAATTTATAAGAAGCTCTGTAAATAACTCTTCAACACCTCTGTCAGTGTTATAAATAATTTGACCTGACAGAAGACAACAGAGCTGCTAGATACTACCTTAACACTGAAGCGGCATTAAAGATCTGGTTGTCTAAGGATACTTTAAATATTGACTGATTCCCTTTCCAATAAAAATACGCGCAAACATTTCACAGCAAACTTCACAAGGGTGGTCGTTAGCCAGTTAAGAATCTTTTCACCACGCAAGAGTACTGCAAATTAAACTAAGTGGTACAGAAACCAGCGACTTCCAACCGGAGAGACCTAATAGCCCCCCCCTCGTTCGTTGTTCAGCAGGGTGCATCACAAGCTTGGCAGGTTATGACAGACTGAAGTTGGCTGATAGGGGCTGAAAGCTAGAATCCCGTTTCAACATCGTCTTCATCCTAACCTATACCTATGCCATGAATGGCAGACTTCGGATACCTTTTACGTTATGAAGAACTCTTAGATACATATAAGGATTAGAATTCAATCCTAAAGATTATATTCTGATAATATATTATCAGTATTATTATTGAGTCATTAATATTATTACTGGTATTATTATTTTTCCCTGAAGCCTGCCTGGCTAGCTACCACCCTCATGCTTGAGTCAGCCACCAAACGACTTGCCGTGTTCCGCTGGGAGCCTGAGAGCCAACACTTTCTTTCTTACCTTCTTCTCATATCTTGACTGACAACGCTTCAGTGATACCTTTGGTATAGCTGATGTCCATGAGCGACGGTGACCAATTACCATCAGGTGCCTAGTCTGCTCGTCTGTCGGCAATTAACATCATGATAATAATCATAATAATCAGCATGATTCGAAACTGAATCCCAGGGCAGGACCAAGCTCCGAGACCGTAGCTCGAGTGTACTTCTGGAATATATTAATCGAAGTACCTCTCCTCATAGTCGAAGTCATCTCGGGGGTAGTAATAATCATCGTCGTAATAGTCGTATCGGTGCTGAGAGCGCCGTCTGCCGGGCCGGGGCGGCCTGGCGGTGGTCGTGGTGGTTGTCGTGGTGGGCGGCGGCGGGGGTGGCGCTGACGTTGTCGCCTTGTACAGGGCTTCGTTTCTGGAAATATTTCAGTCATGTTTGGTAATATTTGGTAAAGAACCATGTACTTCTTCGTTCCCTACGTCCGCAAAGAATCAACGTGTACGCAGTTCACACGCAGTAGGCTTCTGTTCCGTCGATAGTGACGACACTTCCCGACACTAGTTATCGGCGTATATGGAAAATGTTTTATCTGTTTAATGAATTTTTTTTCTCATAAGTTTTTAACATCACTTAAAATGGGAAACTTAAATACTATACTAAGTTAAGGTTTGCATACACTCTTGTTCGTGTGTGTGTGTGTGTGTTTGTGTATTCTTTGTTATTATGTGAAACCAGATAGTTTATTTATTTATTTTTCTTATCAAAAGTTTAATAAATATATTCACAAAAACTTAAGATTTTATAAACTTTGCAAAAATAAGTAACAGGAAAAATTTAAGACTTTCTAACTGACCCTTTTTCTTTGCAGTCCAGTTTACATTCAAGCCGTTCGAATCTACTCTAAATTTGGACGTTAGATCATCGTCTGGTAAGTTGACAGCAAGTAAGGTTACCTGCTAAAATAATTAGGTGAATTCTTGCAATCCACTTCAGAAACGAAGTGGCAGATGAAGGTCTTCTGGTCGAAGGCGGTGTAGTTGGCGCACAGGAAGTCGTATCTGGTGCCGAACAGACAGTGGTGGTACACCTAGAAACAAGATTGAAGGTTAAACAGTCCTTCTAGTGGTACCTGGCAATTTAAACATATAATATAAGAAATAAAGAAAAACATGACATATTAATTCTGATTTAAAGTACACACATACAGGACCAACAATACGACATAGTCTCTGTGACTGGGACTGACGCACACGCACCGGTCCATGTGGAGTGAACCTGCTGACTGCGCTGCACGATCGACGCGGAAAAGGTTCGCACCGAGACGTCGTGCGCAGACCGGGCGTAGCGGAGACGCACCTGCCTGATGTTTGAGAGCTGCGGTGCTCCCCATCAGTTCGTACAAGCGGTTAGCAATATAATCAACACGGGCAGGTTCAAATAAATTGTCAATTTGTTTAGTATAACAAAGACAGTAAGCCGCACTACTTCACAATTTAGTGTAATTCGATGAATCGTAACATCATAATCGGAAATCTCTAAAACGACTGCTTGAATAATCATGCTGTTTTTGAAAATACACTGAAAACTTTAACAAGGTTTCGATCTATGTGGGGTAAAAAATTTAAACTGAACTATAATGTAAATTTTTTGAGAGTTCCATATACCAGGTTCCAGGCTCCAGGCTGTTTGAATTTAATACATAATTAATGAGCACGGACAAACAGAAATGTGACAGATACAAAACTTTAACTTTTCAGCTAAAAGCATGCTAACATTACAAAATTGGTCACAGCCCGTAAGCTCATGTAGGGCCGCAGCAAACGACCGGCCGAAGGTCGTGTGCGGCCGACAGTCGGATGGATGGTTCAAACTGCCGTCTAAGAGCTCCTGCATAACAGTAATCCCAATGCACTATCTGAAGACGGGTGTTCTACAGGTTTATAGTATATATAGTATAATAAATAATAAACAATAATAAACGTTTACACACTTATACCCCCGCACTAGGATTCCCTGTGTTGCGGGTGGCATGGACATACACAAATATGACATCACATATGTATATTAATTTATTTTATTGTTTTAGTATTAATATCTATCTATTTTATTATATTATTATTATATATTCATAACTGTTATTTTTTCATTACATGTATAAATATGTATGCAGGGCTTTTATTATTTTATGATTTTTTAATCGATTCCTCGCTTCCACGAAGCCGTTGCTATGGTTATGGTGATCTGACGCTGCTCTTATAGATGTTTACAATACAAACATTAGCAAACATATTCGTAATAAACAACAAAATATTTTCATGTTATATAATGCTAGTAAATACTAAACAAAATTGTTAGTTAACAAATCGTAATAATTAAACATTAGTTATCATTTGTTCGTAAACATTTAATCAGGAGTGTTTGATGTTAGTTAAGGTTATATGTAGTTCCAACAACAATAACTAGATGGCGTAAAACAGTTGGCTGAATCACGGTATTAAGGTTCTTTGAAGAATTTATATGGTTTGCGATAAAAATTTCATAGGCAATGAAGG
>DWPT01003469.1:0-14397 GCA_018251895.1 Agathymus mariae mariae | reverse complement strand
TACTAAATAAGGAAGACCGGCCTGGGTGTTCCTGTACACTAACTAGGCTCCAACCTACGGTCTCAAGATCAAGTGGGCCTACATTCAAATTGTTAGCAAAATTAAAATTACACCTTGTCTAAGGACGGCGAACACTAAAATTGATAAATTTTACATTATTAATGTATTTTGTTATCTCTCATGTAATTAAACAATGAAAAGTCAAAGGTCCTCAGAAGTGGACCAGCCTAGGACCTCCTTTCATCTAAGTCCGTCCCTGCCTACTGTACATAATATTTGTCCTCGAGAACAATAACGTATTAATAAATAAACGCTCACTGACTTTATCCTTTTATTTCGATTGCCTAAGTTACAGGTCGCAAAGACATACCTAATGAAATGACACTTTATAAGCACCCATGAATCGAGAATTGAGTTGACAATCTTATCATAATGTTTCATGTAAGTAAACGAATTAATAGGTTACATGAAACGGTTATCGTCAGATATGCTTGTCCTTAGCAGCAAATGCAATAAAACTCGATGCCGGTCGAAAAAGAAGCAAAGGAAATAAAATAAATAAATAAAAGAAAATATTTCAAGGTTGATTCTAGAAAGAATAACAGCAAGTTGAGGAAACAAAAAACCTAGTACCATGCACGATTACCGCTAAGATTTAACCAGTGGTCTCCAACGAAAGGGAGGAATCGAAATAGCCCTGAACTCAATGAAGTGTGGACCCCCTCACACCCCAAACGTATCTGTCACATAAATCACTGTTCCGTTCGGTAATCGAACCGGAGACCCTTCGTACGGCAGTCAGGGACACAAGGGACTGGGTTATTAGGTCACCAATATGACTGTATATATTTATTTTCAATTTCAGTATAAGTAGCCACTTATCGTCATGTGGAGTGCGTGCTTGATGGCAACGCATCCATTAACGCATCATTATGGAAAATGTTACAAAAATATACGACTTTAAAAATATACAGAAGTAATAGAATAGGAATATAATAAGAAGAATAGAAGATTTTTTTGTTTATGAATTTTATGATATTTTTCAATCTGCGTCGGATGTGCCTCGAGTTCTCTGGTTGATAATTACTTAATAGTGAACCTTCTTGAGAGCCAGACAACAACAATAAAGTATTTTATTAATAAGAACGATCAAAAAGTCATTTTGTCAATAGACAGGTATAATAAATGTAAAACTTATTGCCCACTAGGATTGTGTATACTATATGTAAGTTACCAATATGGTGGTAGTTCGTGCAGTTATGCTGCAACATGCTACGGGATAATTAGCGGCCTGTACTGACAAACGAGCAGACGAACCACTTGATGGTACGTGGACATCGCCAAGACCAAATGTATCACTGATGAGAAGAACAGTAAATTAGAAGAAGGTAAGAAAGAAAGTACTTGTTATCTTCGTTCCGGCTCAACAATAAATCATTTCACAGACACGTGACATGTGGCCCATGTTCATCCGGAATAATGTACCTTTCAAATGATCGACCGTCAACGCGCCGTCTCGCCCATTTAGCTACACTGTGCTTAAAAACAATGACAATGAACCGTCGGCTGTCATTTCACTCCCCTTCAATAAATATATCAAACGTCATTCATTAATTAAAATGACACCTGCCATATCTGACAGTCCGTGAATTTGAGGGACTTTAATTGAGCGGTGTGAATCGTGATTGTAATCTTGTTTCATACCATTAAACACAGCCATCTTAAATATAATAATACACATAGTCCATAATTAAATAACGAATAAACAGTTGAAATCCGTTTTGTTACTTTTTGAAATTTATGGAATATTTTTAGACATTCTAATTCTAATTTAATTTTGAAACATCTCTAATTACATAAGCTAATAAAAATGCAGTTGCATAACAAGCAAGCATGGATGAAGCATGAAAGTCGAAACATTGTAAAGCCTACATTCCATATATCAAGATTTTCATTTAAATTCACACTCGAGTTATAATAGTTAATTTGAACAATTCCAATTCAGTACGAAGGCTTGCGCCATAGAGTACATGTGAAAGTAGAGATGTCCTGCGGCAGATTTAATACGGCATGTTATGTTCTGGTCCTTGTCGTTATCGTGAGGGAAAGTGGAGGGTAGGTGAGAATACGTCGTTGTAAGAGACATTCAGGTGACATACGAATATTGGTGACTGAGTTTGGCCTCTATCCCCTATAATAATTTGCAATCGAGTGGTAGACTACTTCATTCCTTACTGTTTTATGGTGGCTTTCTCTGTATGATTAAAGTTCTTTGCAGAATTCCACGGATGGATTCATGGCCAGAATTTACACATCTAACCACAATCGTAATAAAAAAGTCGAATGTTAATTTATTCGCGTACATAAACATATTTTATGTAAACTGATTTGATATGAAAAATACTTCATACAATAACCCGACGCAAAAATTTGCCGAAATGCAGAATTCAGTTTTCAATCAACCCACACGAACGAGTTTGCTTTTATATCACTACAAGGGCAGTTCAGTTGAGCACATAATTGGTTTCAAGATATCGCAAAAGCACACCCCACGGCATTTCTACTCCAATTCTCATTCTTCTCGCATACATCCCAGAGAAGAATGGTGCTCAGATGACGCATGCTCGGTAGAAACAAAGGTCGCGCTCAAAGAGCGTCCTCTTACGAAATTGACATAATTTTCCACACGAAAAATTCCTGTGATCCCTTTTACATTGTTCAAATTTTATTGTGACACGACGTTGGTAAGGTCCGGGCGCACTGGTGGGCGAGTGGGAAACGATAAAAGTGTAATTTGTAGTATTTTAGATATCCTATTTATATACAAGCAAAGAAAAAGCTAAGAAAGCGCTTGTAAAACGGCTTGCCGATATTGGAACTGAACCACGATTAAAATAATTTCTCGGTCGAATTTACGAGGATGGCTAGCCAGGCTGGTGAGAACTTTAACAGCTCGCAAGAGTACCGTCGAACATAGACTGGGTGGTGCAGAACCCAGCCATCTCCTACAAAAGGGATCTAGCGCCATAGCTTCGTCTTTTTTCAGCAGGATACCACGAGATGTAGGTACGGTATTAGCAAAAGCATTTATCGCTTTCCCCGGAAACGGGCCTAACACATGCCTCCCGACGGGAATCTCCCGGAGTGTAAAACGTTAATTACTTTACAGCGGAATGTAGCGGATTTTTGGGATAGTTCACCGGATAACGATATCCCAGTATTTTTGGCACTCGTATCGTTCCAATTGCTCGTCACTGCACGTTGGTATCGGTTTCCTGTAGCTGTATGAAATTAATTACTTTTGGCATATTTTTTCCAACTTTTGCCTGAGTGTATAAATTCTTTGTACTTCGTTTTTGTATTAATTTATTTTGTTTTATCATGTTTACTTAGCTTCGCTGTGTCATCGCGGCTTATATTCACTAACAAATTAAAGATACAATTATTCTTCAACATCCTGATTCATCTTGCAACTTGATATTATTCTTATTGTTACTGTTGTTATTATATTGATCTGTACACCAGCCTGTCCCACTGGTTATAAATATATTACAAGTCGGAGGGCACGAGCGTTTTAAGTGATCATTAATCAGAATTTGTATAACACTGCTACATCGCGAATTGGATGGATTAGGGTCTAATCTTAGTTAAAGACTTAAAGATTGGTAAAACCCAACGATCGCTTTCTTGATAACAGTAAGTTAAACCGATTTCTTAACTACTTTTTTTAACTACTGGGTTATGACTCAACTTCTGATCGCTTTACGTATTTTTGTTTGATTATTATGAGGATGATGAAACTCGGATTGATTTGATCACGTCCTTTATATCTTTAGTGAGAGCACATACAATTATCATCATCATTACTTATCGTCACGCTGTTGTGATTGGGACTCCTGAAGGAAAGTTTCCATAGTTGAGTGCATGCAACCAAAACAGATCCACCGTGGAGGAGAATGACGTTCAACGTTTTGAGGCAAAGCTATAAGTACTTAAAAGGCTTTTGTGTATATGTTAGCGATTTATTTACTATGTACAAAACATCTATAGTTATAGTACGGTATATATCGCGCGTCCGAGCGTCCGAGCGTCCGAGCGGCGGCGATAAATCTGTCGCGACGCATCCCGCGGTGTCGCCGAACATTCATTTACATGTTTATATCTTTGTCGAGGGTGTAAATCACGTCGAGAGCAGCGATGGACTGCGTACACTTTGGAAGTATTTCAGTATATATTATATGTGGTACTACTACCATCTTTAGATCGTTCGCTTGGATCGTGTATTTATAGTACCGGGGATTCAGCCGTGAGTTTGGGTAGTTAGAAAATTATCGCACACAATAAAAACTGTTAAGAGAACTCTTTAACTGTTCAATTGCAAGAATAATCGATTTTTGTTGTAAAAGTATTTTATATGATTACTTCAAAGGTCATATTTTTGTGTATATGTACTCGTATGTATTATGTTTTAAATGCTGAAAGGTCGGTAAAGTGGTCTGTGGTCGGTATTGCCGTAACGTTATCAGAGGGCAATAAATTTAAATTTACTAAAGTTATATTCTACAAATTATAAACGCAAACCCGTATAAATTGAAACAATTGAGTAAGCCCCAAAACGTGGGTAGGTATCGCATGACGCGAAGGTCGACGGGACCGCGCGACCGCGCGACCTCGCAACAACATTCAAAAGCTCAAATAATCTTATAAACGTATTTCTCTAAACATTTCTCTCTGTAAATACATGAATGCAGAGAGAATTTTCATTAAAACGGGACGTTACGGAGTAATAGTTGTGGAAAGTTGTATAAAAGATCCTTCAAGAGTCGGAAGCCTCTGTCAGGCGCCGACAACTTGAAGAGGCCTTTTGTATCGCCACACATAGGAGCCGGCACCGTGTGTACAGTCCTTTATATAAGTGTGCCGCTACAGGAATATAAATAAACAGACAGCTTTGAATCTCACTGTAGACGGAGAGATACATTTAAATGAAATAGAAAGTAGTTTGCTTTTACATGTACTAACAAAAATACAATGTACCTACCGTGCGTCCATTTTATTAAGGGCAATCGGACGATTGTCGTGTTTGTCATTTTATGTTAAGTAGGGTCTGCAGTTTATATAAATCTGTAATCAAACATAAAATAGTGTAGTCCTGCAGTTCTATTTGACCGGATAAATAATTAACACTAAGATAGAATGTGACATTGCGCAAGGGTGTCTCCTGTTAAAAGTCGTTGTGGTCTGCGGCTTAATGCCAATGGATGTTATCCTGATGATTCTGTGGCTACCTACATCCTTGTTCTATAATAAGCCTTGAAATATCATTGTTTTTTGTGAGCTAGTTAGTGAGCAGGTGTTCCGTTTCCTTCTTGGTCGGCAGAGCATCGGTGATGACCTACCTCTTAGAGATGTACATGAGCGGTAGTGATCATTTACCATAAGATTAACTGTGTGCTTGTTTTTAAGTGTAAAATTTAAAGTAAGACTCGTTATATTGAAGTACTAACGGCCCGCCCTACTTTGTTCGGTTTCAACAACTCATTATTGTACATATATACTTGATATATAGCTTAATTTCATCCAGCAATGTACCTTTTAAATGTAAAAATAATTTTTCAAATAGTTCCCCTGGTTTCGCAGATTACCCTCTGCATACATAAAAACTCACAAAATTTGCACCCTCTTTTTTCCGGGTTCCTGATAGAACAGTCTAAACTATTTGAAATATCGAAAACTAAACCCACCATGGTGCAATCATTTACGGAAGTACCAACTTAAGACTTTCAACTTACGAATTACGATACAATAATTGTTATGGCTTTGTACAAAAACTTAAGTGTTCTTCAAGATATTACAAAAGGACTATGTCTAGATTCACAAAAGAAGAGTACAATATGAAAAAGTAACCGTACGTAATGTATTCATAAGTTAGCTTTCGTAGTTTTAACAGAGGTAATATTTATCAAACCGCGCCACGTTTTAAAACAATAAATCCAGTGCTATGCTCTTGTGGCACTCGCATAAAAAATTACATGGAAATTTGCAAAATGCTACTTAAAAATGTCGTGTTGGTTCGAGTTGAAAGGTGATTTTTAAGCAGTAGCGTGCACGGTGTGCCGACCTAACATAAAGTTCGTCACAACATGTCGTGACATGCCACAATAAATTTTATTCGGTGTTACAATAAAATTAGGCGCAACTTTTCAAGACGACTGTACCGGGGACATTTTTAGGAATTGTCTGTTACATTTTCACTTGATAAAATAAATTCAAAGGATATTTTCTCTTGTTCATAACATTTCAATTTTTTGTTTCTTTTCGTATCTCTTTAATGTAATAGACTGGTATATTGATTTCTTGACTGTAATGATTATATGTAGGTACATGTTTAATAAATCTAAATTATTTTTTCATTGTTATCTACATTATAATACGCGAAGAAAAACCTTTGCACCCCTTTTCTCCGCTGTTTATCAATAGATTTTCTTTATTTTTATTTTTTTTCGTTTGTAGTTAATGGCGAGCTTTTGTGTAGTCAATTAATAAATGTTGGAAAAAAAAAGTTTATTGAAAAACTATAAATTGTCTGCATAGAAACAGGCGGAGATAAAACCAGTTTAGTATCTTTATTCTTTATTTTTAGTGAATCGATTTTCTTTCCTTTTGTTTTCTTTAGTAGCTTTAGATTGACGAGCTTTGGTGTTATCAATAATGGTGGAAACAGAACGTTATAAGTAATTGGGATTGAATATAGACATCTACACGAACACGCGTGTTCAGATCCTGGAAGCACTTTTAATTTTTCAAATTATGTTATTAAAATTTGATTATGATTTACTTCGATATGTGGAAGACTGCAACTGTGCCGACCTGCACTTGGCCAACGTGGTGGACTACGGCGAGAGGAAACACGAGCCCAGCAGTGGGACGATATGGTAATGATGATGATGATGACATGAGCACTAGTAAATTTAATAGATGTACACATAATTGAACTCCCGCGCTTGAACTCCCTGTGTTGTGTGTGACATAGACATCCATCAATAAGACATCGCAAACGACCAAGCCGTGAGAGTAATCATTTATTTATCAGTCTCATAAATCTTCATTACCAACAAACCCTTGCGTCTCATGGTAGTTGTTTTAAAGAAAGGTATTATAAAGAGGACTGGACTTCTATTTCAAATCGGTCATCGGGCGGTCGAGGTTATTTTGATTGAAAACTGAGTTAGCTGGCCTGGTTCACGAGAGTCGCTATCTCAAACCTTTCCATCGAAATATAAAACTGGTAAAAACATCTTTTAATAAAAAACATTTTTAATACAATATCAAAAAAGGATTTCGAAGAACTAATAAGACGCGATAAAATTTAACACACACCTTTAGAGCACCTCTGATTCGGTGTCATGTATTCATGGATGTCATATTATTGAAAGTAATAGCGGGCAGGAAGACCACGAGTGGGCAATAGAAGCGTTGTTTAGCCAACAAAATGTTATTCTACTTTTTAAAATGTTTTTATATTATTCCCTGGCTTTCCGAAGTAGAATTTATTTTAGAATTGTAGCGCCAAAATATGCATAAAATATTCTTTAATTGGAATGTATGTAGGCTTTAAGATCGATGTCAAAAATTTATTTTTGTATTTTTTTTACTGTTTCTCTGTATGTCTGTCTGTTAATCTTACAGTTAACTTGTAAGATGATAAATTGGGGTAAACATTAAGTTTATAATAATGGGTAACAACTATTTTTGGTGTAATAAATGTTAGAACTAGGTTTCTAAAACGAGTGTTAGTGCGAACATAGCTCAGTAACGAGGTAGTGGATTTTGACTGAACCAAGGATGTTTTGGAGTTCCGTAATCATAACCGAAACTATTGGATATCCGAAATAAAAATATATCTGAACCGTAACCGAATTTGATAAAAATGTTTTTAATGATTACGGATAGGCGAAAAATCTAAAAAAAAAAAACATTCTATGACAGGTGTCCGCCGGCCGAGTCGATACATCGCTCTGTTTTCAGTTTTTATTACTTAAATTTCAAGGCTAATTTTTTTTATTATATTACCAAATAATATCTTGAAATAAAGTTAAGCCCAATAAATACATCATATTTATTTCTTATGACTTATGACTGCATAAGTCATGTAGTATTCGTAACCGAAATTATCCGAAATTTCATATCCATAACATCCCTAGACTGAATGAAAGTCTATGAATTTTGAATAAAGTAAAATACTGCCACAATACACTCAAGAGTTACAGCTTCATCTCATAGTAACGCATTTTAATACAACAGCTTGAGTGACATAATCGTAGGTTATGGCGAAGTAGCAATTGCAGACCGTGTTGCTAGGCTGCGATTAGGCCGCGGAAGCCCTCTCTGTGTATTATGAAGCGCTGTGACCTGGAAATTAACAATTGCTGTATCTATTTATGTTTTTACCTCGAAAAATAACAAAAAATGGCTGCAGAGGTGTATCAATAATTTTATAAATTCCTCTTATAAATGACATAAAATACCCAGGATGTTGCAATAAGACGTAAATTGCATTATACAGAGAAAACATTTCTATCTTCTCTGAAAATAATTTAATTTCATCTGAGTTGAGTTGTGCCGAGTAAAGGGCAAAAACAAATTAACAATTGAATAAATAACCAATTAAATAAATTGTTAAATTTATTTTTGCAGCTGATCTCGTTCATTAAAATATAGAACGAGTGTTACTTGTTCAACAACGGAGCAAAGTTTGTTTTTGTTACGAGTGTCTAGTTTGAATTCCCAGCAAGCAAATAATTTTTAGTGGAAATCCTGACGTTTGATTGGGGCTCAAAGACAGGAAACACTAAAATTCGCTTTCGTGTTAGAAACATAAGTATTGTTATCATTTGCGAAACCACATAATTTACTTCAAAACATAGTTTTAACTCAACTGAAACCACTAATATAACACAGTCACTACCACTAGCGACATCACGCCTTACCGTGACAGTCGAGAAGGCGGACCACTGGATGGTAAGGCTTACCCCCGTTTAGGGACTCTCGTAAAAGTTAAGTTTGATCAACGCGTTGCCAGTTAAAATGGAAGCTGGAGACCCGCTTATTAGTTATAAGAGAAGTCGTGGTCGATGCTAGAACGAGGACCGCGGCTAGATAGGTAGGTAAGTAACCCTTATAGGCACAAGTACAGACGGTGCTAATTTACATGCTCAATGGTAACTAAGCCACAGAGAGAGATACCCTTTTTAGAGCTAGAGAAATGAACAGTTTGAATTCTTTAAAACAACTTTAACAGAGAATCGATTGTACCAAATTGTATTCAGCATGGTACTACAAACGTGCTATTCCCGTGGGGTGAAATAGATCGTCTCATTTATTAGTTAATGATGTACTTATGTTGTAATTATATCCCATCTGGGGGAAGGAGGAGAGGGAGGGGGTCGCTAATACTATCGTTTCACCTTAGAGAATTCAATTGTCCCTAGGGATTACAGCCAATCGCATTTACAAATGAGCCGTTTTACCGATCATATAGTCAAATTTGTTATCCTAACTGTCAAACCAAATGTCCGGGTTTAGTTTCAAGCCCAAGCAGGCGTTAATGTGACAGGTGAATATTTATTTACTAATCAAGGTAATTGTTTGTGATGCCCCAGTTGTGTAAGTCCATGACAAACACAACAGAGGGAGCCCTAGTGAGTGGATGTGAGTGTGTGAGAGTTTATTATTATGTTAGTGTTCAAGTGTAAACGTAGGTTGATTGTTTACAATGTATTTTTATTCTTGTAATGTAAGAAACGTAGCGCCTGCAATGAATGTTATGATAATGCGAAGGAATTACAATCTGTTAATTATTTATTATATGTTTGTTACCAACTCCCAAAACGATTGATTCTATTTGAGATTTAACTGTGGTATTGTATGAAATATTTCATGGTCTGCGATTGCTATAAGATCGATAAAACACTACGAAGATCCGTATACAATTTTTACAAGCTCAATCTCGAAGTCGTAACAACCCATGAAAAGTGAAATCAAATGAACCCCGAAAAGAAACACTTTAAACTTCTAATATTGACGCACTGTGTTCTGGAAGTGTTTGTTGTTGCCGATCGAACGCGTGATACGAAGCGCAAATGTTTGACTGTTTGTTTGTCTCTGTGTGACAGATTCTTATTTCGTTCGGCGCGCCTACGTCAACATTTGCTCACCGAACGCCTGTTCGTGGCATGAGTTTCGGATATCGGATACGGTATGTATATGGCAGGGAAATGGTTGAATCGTGACGCGTTTACAAAGTGTTAACTGGAGTTTTCTGTTGTGCGAATTTATATTTAATACTCTCGCTTTGGAATAACGTGTGCCAAACCTTCATATATACTCGTAGGTATAGTAGACCGCAAACAATTGTTACTTACTTTTATTTTATGTTTTATAATTTGTTACAAATGCCATCCACTTGACCTTCGCGGGAATCATTTTATCTATTACATAAAATCACATGAAAATTTGTAAAGTAGTTGTTGAGATAATCGCGTTCAACTTTATGTTATATATTGAACTAGTAACAAACGGTCGTGTCGTATGATGTTTCATGGCCCGGCGACATTGTTTTATGTCGGCCTGCGGGCAGTCTGCCTGATGCTGGCTGGTGTCTGCCGGTCGAGGAACTGACGAATGCGCTTTTGACTTGTGGGTCAAACAGTAATACATGTGCGTCGACTTTCCATTATAAGATAAGAGATTGCACTGCATATTTCCCTCTTAGCAGAACATTTGTCTTAACTAAACATTAAAAACAATTTATTTGTTGATTTTACGGATGGAAGCCACAGATATTCATGCGGAAACCATCAGTTTTGGGCCTGGTGTTGTCAGGAGCTCAGCTGTTAAGCAGGAAGCACCACGAGCAGAGGAGGTTGGGATTTGGATTCAAGAATGAATGGTATCCCTAGCATCAGAAATGTGATGTAACACTTTATATATTGCTGTTTTCAATTGATATTAAGCCTGTCAATAATAAAGGTTCACTGCAGGTCTCTGACAAATGTTATTATCTATCAAAACATACATATGTATAAATTTTAAATTGTATGTCTATTGTACTTTATTCTCCATAACAAACCCAGTGTAGGTCAATAGAAGCTGCGGCCTCAAAGGCTCAGAGCTATTAAATAAATAATTCACCCCCCTGACGTCACGATCTATGGTGGCTTGGGTAATTGATAGGCTTTACGCATCGCTCTTATGTGAAAGACACACGGCATAAATTACTTTGACATATGTAACTACTCTTTACATGTACATTTGTATGAACCTCAACCTTATTACAGATACATAAGGCTTACAGTTACATTTTCGTTACTTTATCCCAGTATCAAAAGGTTGGCATAACATATTTAATGGTGCAGTAGTTTACATTCTTATTGTCGGGTAGTAAGATAGACTTTTGTGAAATGGTTTTGGTTATGGTGGAGGTGAATGAACTGCTGATCCACGTGGTGCCTGCAATTGCGCAGTTTTGAAGACCCCTGCAGTGGGTTACGGCGTAGATCTGTATATGGGGTAGGGTAAAAGCACCAAATTCTCAGTTACATCAAATTATTAAAAACATATTTTTAAAATTTCATCATAAACTTATTTACACCATTTCATTATATTACATAGTTAGAAGAGAACCTGATGCCGTCGATAAAAACCGCCACTTCGCTTGTTATTAAGGGATACAAAATAATATTATATGGAAATAATAAATTACTATCCTGGCCCAGGTTTTGTAAATAATCTTCTATGCAGCTGCACTTAACACTTCTTCCGATTATTTGTTAGTTTTGGGTAAGCTTCTCCATCCGTCACACCTAGCTCAATAGACTTCTCTAGACATTTCTGTTCGTCAACCGTATGAAAAAAATTGTTAACCCATGGGGTCGAGATAATTTGGACTGGTGTTAGTAAAGATTACAATTTCTGCATATATTTGCATCACCGCTACGTGATACTCCAGTCCACCATACTACACACACAAATATATTTTGAATTTCAGCAAGACAATTTTTACCATTTAAGGAATGTAGCATTGCTGTATTCCGTTATAATAAACAAATGTCATTATGAAAATTTATACAGAATAAATTGTAACAGGATTATTTTATTTCTTCATTATCTTAAAAATACAAATGTACATCATCATTACTCTGGTAAGTCCTACGTAATGGTTGAAAATGAAAATCTCGCTTCAATAATACACCGTTAAGGGAAAAAGGAAATCATAAATCGAGAAAGTCGAAGGAATAATTTGCCGCTGGCAGCCTTGTCAGTGAAAGACAAAAACTTTATAACATAATTATTTCCAACTGAAATCTACGGTACCCAAGCTGATTAACTATTAACGAAGCTATTGGTTAATATTATAAGGTCTCTTCTACGGAAATAACTCTAAAGGAAACATAAATGGAAGTATAAGAATCAATTCAGGCTTACCTTCTTACTTACTTACTTACTTAGAGTTATTTAAAAACGAACTATAGTATAAAATCTTAATTCAGAATTCTATTTTTAAAAGAATTTCCTTAAAACGAATAGTGTGACTTTCCTATTCTTCTCTGAAAGCATCACTTTTATCAAAAACTTCAATTTGAGAAGAGCCGCCTCAATGCATATGAATTGCGATGGATAATATTTTCGCGCAAAAAACTCTTTGCCAGCGGAGCTAATTGAGTCATGTCGGAGCGAAATGCCTTACTTCAATTTTATCTCGTTCTTCATAGCGTGTCTTCGCTTTTTAGAGTTCCGTATGTCAGGGAGAAACATGAACCCTTATAAGATAATTACCAGACCTGCTTGTCTGTTTGTAGTAACAGCCTGCACAGGAGAGTGAAGAAGCTTTATAAGTGGATGCGTTGTTACTTGCACGAATAAAATTGAAATTCGTTATTCGTATTATTCATTGATCACAAAAAAAGCCTTTCATCTTCTTAACTTTTAACATTAATAATGACATGTATTTTATCACGTACCTACTGCAAAAACTAAATTGTAGTTAGTATTAGAATAGGTGTTACCATTCTATCACGTAATCATATAAATAGTATTTATATTAATATGAATATAGTGTCGGTAAATAGGGGCGTCACCCTACGCATGGTCGCAGGGCTCGTATTTAGGTGACCCACATCTCCCCTCCTCCCCGCGCTCTGCACGAAAGTGCAATCAAATGTTGCTGCGTAGTACCTTACGCGCGTACCGCGTGTACTCGTTAGGCCAGTCCTCCATCTTGGAATTATATTTTAGAATTTAAAGTTCTCTTATATTAACCACGGTTACTTTTGATAAAAAACCACATCTACGAATTAAAAGCTACTCATAATAAAGTATTAATGTTTTTCACTGATATTAGCTTTTCTTCGTGTTTCGTGAGTATTCGTGTTAGGGCAAATGAAAATTGTAGAGAAACATTAATAAAATGGCTCTGTACAAGGCAATTTTATAAAATAAGTAGTGATATTGATTTATGATATTGAAAAATCATTATGCTGGTGTTAGTTCAATTACAAATTTGATAAGAGTCCTACTTGAGGAAATTCAGTTATTGCTATTCACACTCGTATCCTCCAAGAAGAAACGCTGAATTTACAAGTGGACCCAACATAATATAATAACCCAAATAAGTTTAAAAGGCGTCAATCTTAGGTTAACAGAAGATATGTTATTCATACCTAAGTATCTTGTTATAATGATTTTAAAATTAACGTTGAAACGATCAATAAACATAATCATTGGCACGACGTTGAAAGGTTTTCAATGATTTATGCTAACTAAGTTGCCGTATAATTTATCTTGGTTGGTTGGTTGGTTACAGTACTCTCAAGTGTAAACTGGAAAACAATGTTGCAGGAAATGGTAAAATTAGAATAAGTATATGGGAAAACCCGATAAGTTTTTTTTTATGTACTAGTACACATACATGAATACAATAGATAGATATATTATTAAGTAAAGATACTAAAAATCTATGCAATATTTATACCCTTTAATTACAAAAATCGTTATAACCACAGGGGATACCCAGTACATCTCCACTAAATTTCAGCTCCTGGGATCGGAACTTCGTTAGGCGGTTTTTTTTTAAATAAAGTCATGTTTTTTTTTTCGAAAAATATATTTAGATATAAATCATTCAATTAAATAAACTGAACGTATTCGTCTGCAGATAATGTCATATAGCGCCATATTTGGCCGTATTGGGGCGGCCTAGAATACAGACGACAGAAGTCAGCCTGCTTAGTGTTAGGGCTTTGCGTAAAAATTATATTACCAATATTATTATTAAGTCGTTAATATTATTATTGGTATTATTATCTTTTCGTGAAGCCTGCCTGGCTAGCTACCACC
>DWPT01003468.1:0-14398 GCA_018251895.1 Agathymus mariae mariae | reverse complement strand
TACGGTTTCGGATATATTTTTTATTTCGGATATCCGATAGTTTCGGTTACGGTTACGGAGCTCCATAACATCCCTGGACTGTATTTCCGTGAACCCTACCTGGCAATAATAATAATGATAATCCTACTACCCTCCTGCTTGATTTAGCTGCCAAATGACTCGTCAGATATTAATATAAAAAATGGTGTGAATTTATTTATATATTATTAGTATTAATTTATTAGAACTGTAGAAAGCCTCATCTACAATTTAGCATTGTATGTGGAAGGACTCTTGTCCCACAGCAGTGTGATCTCAATGGCTGCTTCGAATATCCGTTTTTAACTAACTGCAGAATGAGATTGCAATCTGGTTTGGATTAACATTGGTCATCAATGTGTGCATATGTCATGCCTGCTTAATTCATTTCCACCACTTTGCTGTTTCAACTTACGATAGAGCATTTTTAGTCTTTCAGGTATGGTTGTGTGGGATTCTAACACTCTGTAACATTTAGGGAGTCCCGACTTTATCTTGATATAGAGGAATCATATATCATTCAATCAATTCAATCAATTGAATTGGAGGATATCTTGTGTAACTTCACCATTTCAAATAATGATCAGGGAGGCTCCAGTTCTAGGAAGATAGAATTTACTTAGTTTTCAATTACCTCAACAAAATGGTAATTCTGTAATCTTACAGATGTTTAAACACAATTTAAGACAAAATTATGGTAGATTTTGTGTAAATAAATTGTTAGATGAATCATAATATCAAAACAATGACTCACCATAGAATTATCTCTGAGTATATATATTTTTGCCCAACATTTTAAAATTTTAATAACGTTACAAACACCTGTCACAGTAAGATAACTTTAACGCTTAAGACTGTTAAATTTATATTATATATCAAATAATAAGCTTTATAATTTGTTGAGTACGAAATGGAAAGTTAAGATTAAGATGATCTGTGACAAGCACCAAAACTGGTCTTTATTAACTCTTCTTTGTTTTTATTTTTTTATTTTCTTCTTTTTTTTGCTTTAGAGACATGATATGATGTAACCCAAAAAATTCTCTAAAACATGTCAGATACATTCACAATTGTTTTCATAGATGTCTTATATGATAAAAGAAATCATTTTTTTAATTAAGACTTTCATTCTTAAGCATAAATAATAGAAGATTTATAAAATGCAATTCAAAGCATACTTGTCAAAGTGGTCCTTTATTATTTTTATCAGAAGAGTGCAAATAAATGTTTTATCTGTATTATATAACGCGATAAATTAAATACCCTGCTATCGAAGAACCAAATATTGTATTAATGTCGCATTCCATTTATCAAGGCTATTCGTGTTTATTGTGTAGACATCGATTATATTCGCCTATTAAAACATTTAATGACTGAATAAAAGCGTTTTAGCGATCTTTGATGTTGATGCCCAATAATGGTAATGGAATATCAACTGACCTATGGTGGTTGTCAGACGGAGACCGTAATCCGCTTCGCTGGTCTAGTGCGGGTTGGCAAACTTCACAGACATTTTAGGCAACATAATACTTATACAGATTACCTTATAATACTGTCCTGAACGATAGTGAACTGAAGTAACTTTACATATTATACAGTTAGAGAGATTTCAAGGTACGTGCGTTAGGTTTCGAAAGAGGAGCGTGTTCCTTCAAGCAGGTCATTGACCTACAAAGCACTAGACTAGGTTAACACTGTTAAGATAAGCTGTATCGATATTATATACCTCATTGACATAGATGCGATCGATAGATAGTTGCAACAGATAGATCGGCAACACGAATTTCTATTGATTAATTAAACTGTAAAACTTATCGCATTTACAATGGATTTTTAATTTTTATATGATTTTTTATCTATACTAATAATAAAATTCGTACCGATCTCTTTCTGTGCATGAACGATATACGAGAAAAAATATTATTAGGGGCCTTTATTAATGCAATAGAACCCAAAACAATAGTTGTTACAATTTTTGTCTGTGTTCCCGCTAATTTCAGAAACGGCTTAACCGATCATTTTCTGGTTTTCATTAATGTATTGTAAGCATCTCGTAATACTTAAAGGTTGCCTCATTGTAATCCGTTCATAAATAAAAAGTTATGAACTATTTATATGTATTTCTAATACACAGAACGAAAAAACCCATATATACTGTATTTTTGTATAACACGTGCTATTAATATTACGTTATGTGCTTCGTATATATTGTGAGTAGTGAGTGACTATAGTTTGTCGCAATCACGGATGTATCTGCTAAGCAAAATAGTGCATGATGACAGTATAATTACATCTTGTTTGCCTTTTTGCGACGAATACGTATTTCCAGTAGTTAAACACGATGATTTTCAAACTACGTCCAGGCCGGGCCCAATTACTTGGAGGTCGCTAAGTTCTGAATCACTCAGTTCTTAATGTGTTGGACACCTGGTAAACTGCTGGAAGGATTACACTAATAGCGCGTCTGTGATGCCCTTAGTGTTTCGGGTGTACATGGGCGGGACCATACAATATATAGCATCATAAGGCCAGTTTGCTTTTCCTCTGTATACATTACATTGAAATTGAAACTTTTGTTTAATAGGAACTGATAAATGAGGTTTTAATTTAATTTGGGATGTAACTTCATAGTTACAAGTTCTCATTAAGATAATACAGTTAAAATTCATGAGCGGGAACGATTTCAAGCGGCGCTATTCAGCAATAATTATTGAAATAGTTTTATAGTGCAATATAAACTTAATAATATACACACATGTACTCGAACTAATTTTATGTATATAATCTTATATTAATTATTTAGTAAATCCATACTCTCATTTAGATGAAAATAAAAATGAAGATGAGGCAGGAAAAAAGCCTTCGGAAATTAGACCAATGGAACAAGGATCAATTTTAGCGAATCTATGACATAGTCAAATATCGATAATATTCGATAAACATCGCAAATATTACTGTTATCGATGATGACAATGAAAACGTACTTGTTTATAGTGCAGGAACCGATAAAAATACTCAGATTACTTAATTTTTAATCTGGTTGATGAGGAAAAATACAGAGAAGGTGAGATAATTTACTCAAACCTATGGAAATTTTTTTCTATGACAATAATCATAATATTGACGACATATTGTTTGTTTTGTGTATCTTATCTAGCAGTGTTACATGATATTGTATTGTATTGTATTCTGTATTGATCATAAACGATATCATCGGTGTACAGTGAATTATTAAAAGATTAGAACACTAATAATACACAGAATAAAAGATTAAATACCTCACACTAAGCATCAAGATTGAGATTAGTTTATATCAGTACTGTACAATTAATTGAATTTTACTGAGATTCAACTAGGTATAACATTTTATAAATCGCGATGCTGGACTGCGATTAATTTTTAAATTCAACACCAATTCAAGTATACGAGAGGGTGATACTAAATATATTTATACACCGCTATCAAATTTGAAATTAGTTAATTGTAACAATAAATGTTATATATATTAATTAAATGTACCTAAGGTATAAAACTGTTTTATAGGTATTGTGTACACCTATAATGTAGATTGTGATAAATTTTTACTATTATTGATTTGTTTGTTACAGGATCTTAAATTGCAACCAAGTAGGTACAAAACATTTTTTATATTTTTGTTTATACCGTTCGTAATGACAGCCAATTGACTGGCACGCCAGGTCATGTGATGTACGACCACTGGATATTAGTCTACATTAATACCTTCAGAAATGAAGACATGATGAATGACAGAGAGTTGTTAAGTATGAAAATTATCCAGTCAACTTAAATAAATGGATGTGTAAACAATATAAAGTCGCTATATAAATAACTTTAACTGTCTATTGTTTCTCGAATCGATGTAAATAATTACTTTGTAGAGAAGTACCTTTATAAATAAATTCTAATATTACGTCATTTGTCTGTTTTCATGGATGTAAACGGACTTATGATGTTCTGTGCTACTTCAACTTATTGAAGTGTGCCATAGTTACAATCTTCAAAAGCCACAAATTGTTTCACAGCTTGCCGCAGGTCTGTTATCACAATATTATGATTCAATGCCATAGTGTCAGATTGGCACACATCACACACCTTCGAAGGTATGGAAGTTTTATCATGTTTCCACTACTAGATTACATTTCACGGTGGATTTAACGAGCATTTAAATTATGTTCGGATTTGTTATGAGTTATTTTATTTCCTCGTACAACCAATGTAGCCGAGTACGTTTGTAGGATTCAAGGCTGTTGATTCTGGCTTAAAGCAAAATACTTGAATTGGTCATGAATGTTAAATATGTTAAAACTTTGCTACTTAATTATTTTCAAAAATTATTATTGTGGTTGTCGGGTCTCCATACGTACAGATGAATCAGTAGATAAACAGTCCCAACGCATAAACACTGCCTTAAAATGTTTATTTTATGTTCATGTAATCAAACATTGATTTAGGTTGACATTAAGACCGAAGTGAGACGATGAACTCACTCGATTTTTTTTAATCTATTGCTTTTTATTTCTGATGAAAGATTAAGAAGTCGTGCCTAATGAAGGCCAATCAGCGCTTTGCCAGCGTCATGGATTATGATGTTAACCCTAACTCTGAGACGATAGTCAATCCTAGCAGTAGAAACAGTTAGGTTATGTATACTTAACTCATTCGGTCGGAAAGAACTGTTGGAGCCAACGGCTTAGTAATGAGACGTTCATTGTATTCCTCAGGCGTAGTCGGCAGTCTACAAATTATATCACCTCTCCTAAGAGACTAGCTAAGCCTGACACAGGTAGACTGACTTCGCACAAAAGTGAGAACATTACTGAAAATTTGCACAGAAATGTTACTTCAAGATATTTTTCTTTGTTGTCAAAGCACTAATTGCATGATAGTTGCATTACGGTAAAGACGGTAATTAGATTGGAACTTGGGTATACAGGCTCACAGTGTAACAGGGGTTTTATATATCCTCTGAATTTGTGAAATCAGTAAATAAATACGCGCCGTGTACGTCGGTTTTAGTTCACTAGGGTACTGATGATAGTGTAAACTGATATCTAGCGCGGAAGCATATAATACATAGTTTATATACGAATGGGCTATTACTGTTTTGGAAACCAATTAGTTAAAAGCATTGACTGAAATTCACCAGTCCGTGTTCAGTATGCACACAAAGGCTATTTTTCCTATCTCCTATTTATCTGTATTGCTTTTTAGGTCTCCTCTTTAGTGATATTAGGTTTAGTTGTCTATGCTTATGAATTTGTTCAAATATTGCGCACAAATCTGATTTGTGGAAAAATCATTCATACAATAATCTCGTATTCAAATATATGTGTAGCGACAAGGTTGTATTTTATTGCTACTTATGTTGGTGTTCTCACTGTACGTGTATATGTACACATCAAATATATTTAAAGTTGGTTCGTTCTTATAGAGAAATGGTCAGCACAACCAGGGGCGGCTTAACCTATAGTGCAGGGTGTGCAATGCACACGGGCGCCGCGGCGCTCCCTGAGACAGCTAAGAGCATCGCCTTGGACCATCATGGTACAACAATGATATGACAGAAGTGGCCAGCCAGCGCGGTGGCTAGTTTCGCAACAGAGATGTGCTACAGGCATAAAAACAATGAGTGTTATTCTGTCGTCATAAGAAGAAAGGCCGTAACTAATACCATACTGTATGCTATATCTACTTATAAAATAGCTTGTGGGAATATGAAAAAACGACTTTCTTGTTACGACGGCAAAGTTAATAGTTATAGCCTAGGGGGCGCCAGGGTTTCATTGCACACGGGCGCTACACGAGCTAGAGCCGCCCCTGATTAATATCGTCAAGTTTTTGCAATTTGAATATTATACAGCAAGGCATGTGATTTTAAAGAATTAGGATATTGAAGTATTTTTCCCTTTTTTATGGTACAGAACTCTAAGAAGCGCGTAAAATGGAGCAAGAGCATAAAAATCAAAATACATTTCAGAAACAAATGCGGAAAAAAATATTACGGTGAAGGGGTGTAAAGTGAACATTGCAGGAGTTGTTTACGAGCAGTGTCAGCCCTAGTCGCAATTAGGTCGTGCGGAGTGCACGGAGCTGTGTTCGAGGCTTTTAACATCTCACCCACTCGTGCAGGTGCAGCTCCTGCACTCGGCCACCGCCCGCCCCGCGCGCGCCTCGTGGCTCGCAGCGGCACCCAGGTGCATCGGATATGCTCAAATTATATAATTTTAATTTAAAACACACATGATATCGTTCATATTGTTAGTTCCAAATCGTAATTATTGACATTATCTTTTTTTATTTTACGACGCCATAATCTTCTTTATTTAAGTATCTGTAAATAATATGTGTCGCTGTTTTACAGGATAGGGTACGGAGTCTTCTCGCCATCAAACGTTGTGTGGTATGATAGGTATTTTTTTAAATTAAAAAACGTATACCGTAAAAAGGTGGTACAATGGGCGGATTTATAGCCTGATGGCATTCTATATATTAAACCTGGGTGCTGGCAATAACATGTACAATCTTAGACTGTTTTTAAACTTTAGAGAAATGACCGTGGAGCTGTTTGTATTCAATGCATTCATTCTTTCGTTGTAAACATTTTCACGTACGGTGCGACAACTTATCTAGTCTTGCACTATGAACAAGTAGAGTTAGTGTTCCCATCCGAATACAGTATGAGCGGCTTCAAGGCAAGATTGAATAAAATGTTAATTAATCAGTAGGTACGCTCTACCACCCTATATTTCAATTTACTTAATTTAGACAGAGTAAAGAGACAGGTTTTCGATTTTCTCATTTCTGTTTTCGTTAATTCGTTTTACTAACCTTTGAGTAGTTTTTTCCGGAAGGTGTATTTACATGTACATATTTATATTCATGGTCCAGTGCAGGTCGCAGACTTTATTTATTAATATATTACAGAGGAAATGTGAATAAGGCGAAGTGATCGCATAACGACTACACTGTTATAGGGAAACGAATAAATAAAATTTTAACAACAATTGACTATTATCATAATCGATTATTATTTTAAATAACAATAATCATATTACGAGTACTCATTCCCAGTTGTTTGTTTCTTTTTGTGGGTAATTAAGGCCATTACTTTATCAAAGAAACATGGCCGTCTCACCGTTTCCGGCGGCACTTTTTAATTTTTCATTTACGGTCGGCGATTTCAATTTTTCTTCTAATTTCTCATTAAACTTGGCCGCACGTTTTGGCCCAGGGACTTTTTTTAAAAATGTAAATTAGTAAATCAAGATTTTGGCAATTAGCGCGGTGAATTGTTTCTATCGAGATGTTTAATGAATTAAAATATTTTTATTTGTTTGTATTTGAGTCAATATAGATATTACAAGCCACGATTGTCTCACCAGAGGGCTTGGATTTACTTTTGCAATGAGAGCGATTAAGGCTGTGTCCATCATGTTGGTAAGAGAATTCACACATCTTGGAGAATACTCTGGAGAGCTTTTCAATATGCAGTTTCTTTATGGGGTTTTCCTTCATTAAAGTTAGTCATACATACACAGACGGGAGTATAAAGTCCGCACTCAGGTCTCCTGCACGAGGAACCCTCACATTCCACTAGGCTATTGCTGTGTTCGGATGAAATAATAAAAAAAACAATTTATTGCATTTATCATCAATAAATTATAGGTATTAATATTTTAACTGAATTATATGTATTACGCATAGAACATGCTGTCTATAGATTCGCTTATTCATAACAAACAATATAATATGATCTGTGTACCTATGGTGTCATAATCCATCACAGCGAGTTATTAAATTATGACCCCGAACCCCTCCGGCCCATCCAATCATTCCCACTCTAATTACAGTTATTGCGTCATCCCTGCTTGCTGGCCATTTGTGACTTCTCTGCACATCTAGCTGACTTGTCCAATAATATTATGTAGCAGTTTTCTAAAATATAGTAGATATCATTAATAAATTTTCACATATTTTCGTAATACATTTTATTTTTTTTTTGAGACTTGGCCCTTCAATTACGATGCTCCCAGTTCCCGTATGTGTAGTACTAGTACTTAAACAACTGTTGTTAATAAATGTAGTTCAAAATTATGAAGTTTTCACATTTGAAAAGTACACATTCTAGCAACATTTTAATATCACTATAGTCACGACACTCGTTATAATCATTTTATATACTGATTGAATTCATGTAATGAATAAATGAATTAACGAGTAAATGAATAAATCGAATGGCATTGATTCGAATTTGGTATTTACACTTTTTAAAAATTACACTACGCGATAATAAATAGATTTCAATACGTAAATGAAAACGTCTATAATATATTTTATACTGTCCAAAAAAAAAGATCTTCATTTGTCACCTTAAAAAGTAGCGTCGTGTATTTCGTTACGCCTTAGAAACCACAGTTGACATGTGAGATAAAGATGATCAAACAATCTGTATTGAATTTCGGCGAGCCACTAGCGACGTCGTAAGTTTAAACTAGATTTTTTCAGCGCAACACCGCACCGGTGCGCGCTCAGTGCGCGCCCGGAACGTTTCCGGAACGTCAATTTGGGGACGATAAAGCGTTCCAACGCGGGTGCAGGTTCTATTGTGCGCCACACGTCACACTGAAGGGGTTTTCGAGTGTGCTTTTCAATTTGCGCCGCAGAAGTGACACAGGAACGTGCGTAGATGCGCCTCCGTATGTTATGTTGATGGGTTAATGATCATTGTGATGATGTGTGAGAAAAATTTATTATATAGTCGATAGTGACTACGTGCACTAAGGTCCCGTTTAAGGTATTTGTTTAAAATCCATTCGAATCCCATTTTGATCAAATACGACGTAGAACACAACTCAAATCTATATGAAGCGAAAAGAGAATTTGAATTTCGTGGTCTACAAATGCAAGATAAGATACTAACGAATAGGTAAAACTAAGGTATGAAAATGGAAACAAAATAAATAAAAACAGAAAATTATTACTGGTTACAGAAAGGAAAGCAGAAATATTACAAGTCAAGAAATACATTTGGTTAAGTAATTAATTAATTTACATTTAATTTATTTTCTTTTCAAGTGAAATATTTGTCGATTTGTAAATACATAAACCAGCGACGCAAACATTGATGTTAAAAATAGATGTATAATTTGTAAGAAATATATCGTAAAGAAAATAATGACTTGTGAAGGATTCAAATGAGAAAACAAGACGTGTGAACTTTCCTAAATTATAAAAATAATGGAAAAAATATAATGTCTTTTCGATGAGATTCTTTTAAGTACCAAAACTATGACTTTAAATTGAAATAAAAACGTTGTTGAACAATAGAAAACAGCGTCTCTACAGCTCACGCTGTTCTTAGTCAAATCAAGTTGGTGTAATAGTGAGACATTTTTTCAATGGTCTGTTCAAAAGTCGTATGTACGGGAGAGCGGCGGAAATGAATCCCAGCGTATGTCGCCGACCGCCATTGTGCCTGCGATATGACATTATGGTCTTTATTGATCCTTCTCATGCCAAAAGCCATTACTAACGAGAAAGTCTGTTTACTGTGGCCATTGGAATTGTTAGAAACATACTATATACAGAACTTTAGCAGTTGACACCAAAGGTTCTCAACTTCATTTCTGTTCTAGAGCAAACATTTATGTGACAAACATGTTTGTGTAGTTATTTAACAGTTCCTGTACACGTTATATATCAAAACGAACGATCGATACGAACGTAATATACATATGGTGATTACGTAGTCATTATTACAACTAAAACTCCTTCCGACAGACTAGTGCACGACAAATTTAGTATATTTAGATACTTAAATAAATATCTATATAAAACATTAAGTACAATATTAATACAATTATGTAAATATGAATATGAATATTATACTTCAATTTGAGCAGACCCAAAAACGTGACAGGTGATGATCGTTTAAAAGCGATCTCCACCATCCTACCTTTCCTCTGTTTTATGAAACATTGGATTATCTTTTAAGTAATCATTACAGTAATATAACATACTGAAATTTATATTTTATGATATCAATTTTCAAATACTATTCAAAACTTGAATTTCTAATTAATTAAAAAAAAAATCATAATGACTACTGTGTCACTTTCCTTAGTAACATTACTCTGTACACGCACTATTTTTTTACGAACAATTTTTTTACTAGCCTATTTTACTTCACCAAATAGTCTCACTTGTTTGCACTGTGTTGATATTATGAAGTTACTGTGACCATCTTCGTATAACTATGTACGCCTAAACGGTTTAATTTTCTACTAATTGATATGTAATATTCTCTGTAAGAGATTTAAATGTAAATCTTTTCAGAAAACAAATGTCGCTAACCGTAACCTTGCTCATTATAATTAAGTTGGTAACGTTCTTAATATTGATTAATTATTGTAAAAAAAAACAGATTTAATATGCCCTAAAATCGCTTTTAGTGTACGTTTAGGATCTGGTCTGGACACAACGGTGGATATTACGCTTTATAACTCTTCTTTCTTCTTAATCCCCTCTCTCTGAGGCTCGAGCCCCGTACTAAGGCAGTATGACCTTAATAAAGATATACCCTATCCTGTGTTGCAGCGCGCCTGACGATTATTGCAAATACGTAAATCTTTACAAAGCTTATGCGACTATGCAAGGAGTTACACTCTTCTACTTTTCCGTTCTGTACTGTAACCCTGTGCTCATGCAAATCAAATATATTTTTGTAGCAATAGTAGTATTTATTTGCCTCTACATTCTCAGTGAAGCACTGTCTCTATCTTTTGGTAAAAGCTTCATTAAATTCTTTGTTTATTTTATTTTTTTTGCGTACATACAGGCGTCCTATGTCGATGGTAGGTATATGTGGATGATAATTATTTAATTTAATTTTTTGAAGTTGATAGTGAGTTGGTACGATAAACACACTTTTTAATGATTTGAAAATTGTGCACATCTCTTAGTCGTATAAAGTCGTTATCCGATTAAATTACAAACTAAACTTACACACGTGTGCCATAAATAACCGCGTAGCGATTTGACAGGGCAAATCCGTCATACTTCGCCATACAATCATGTACTTGCAGACTGCGACACCCTATTACACTGATCATAAGAAGTATTTTATTAATAACGTAACAACAGAACTGTAAAGTTTCGTGCGCACAGGGTTGATCATACCCGCGGGTACCATACGTCATCGCAAGGGCGCTACTGGACAGTTTAAATTTCGAACTACGCGTCATGCGCCATCCGTTTTCCCAATGCGGGATTGTTAATTATTTAGAATTTTATGAGTTAGGTGCACTTATTATAAAATAATACTGGCTAAGAGCTTATTGGACTCGGAGAAGCCAAGTTGTTTCATGAGAAAATTCTGAACTGACTGCTTAAGCAGCCGGTGTAACAATGTTGTTTCATTTTGTCAATCGTTGACAGTGGATAAGCTATTGATTACGATTGCTTCAAATATAACTATATATTAGTTAATAAAATACATGATCAAATTGCAGGTCAAGTCTTTTTGTCAAAATTATCCATTGCGCCATCATCCATCCAAGTGCGCGGCTGATTCTGACAGCAGTCAAAACTAATTGGATTCAGGCTGAAACATAAAAGTTATTCTAAAAAATTAGGGAGAGAAGATTATCTGTGCAACTAATTTTAAGCCACATCTATACAATTGTAAGAAGTCGCCTGCTTGTTACCGTGAATATCGTGTTATAACTTTAAGGCTTATGCGATTAAAAACGACCCAGCGAGTAACTTTATAGTGTACGGACTGTCGGTCGGATCAATCATTTATACTTTGGATAAATTTGTGATCCTGGTCTTAATTTCTTGCAAGGTCTCTCGTTCCGGGTGTGGAGTTGGGAGTATGTCCTGTGATTATTTATCTAATGAATGTTCCTTTCTAATCTGTGCTATGTGCAGCATTTCGCGGCTGCATTAATATAGCGAACGTACCAGCACTGCTCCCAGGGGCGCAGGAGCGCAAAGGGCGTGACATTTGTGTCAGTTCGCGACCTTTTTAAACGATATCCCGTAGCTTAAAGGGCACTCCATAAAATGTGTGGTCTTTAGGTGACATTTTTTGTCTATTTGTTTGAATATGTTCTGTGCAAGATATATGTTTATATTTCTATACCCCATAGCCCAGTTGGTAGTGACCCTGCCTGCCGAGCGGGGGTCCCAGGTTCGATCTTGGCCGAGGCCGACATTTATGTGACATATGTGATTGTGGGTGTTTGTGATGACATATATTGTGTATGTGTATGTCCATATATTGAATATTACCCACTTCGTTTTTATTCCAATATTAAAAGTAGCAGGTTGAAATATAAAAAAAACGTTGCGTAAAAAAGTAAGTTTAACAATTACTTTTGAATTCCAATAAATATGCATATGAAATAACAATAAAAACATCTTGATTATTAAATGTCTGCGTAGCTTTAATATTCGGAGGCATGACAGGGGGATCTTTTACAACGTCTTCAGATTATCTATAAACCCAAATTATCTCCATTAATCTCGACAAGATTTAACTCAGAAGTCGTAATTTTAAATCATTAACTAGGATTCGTCACGAAGAGTAAATTTAGCCAATTATGAAAGAGGAAGGCATGCTCTGTACAGCCATGATATCAATAATTTTAAATGACAAAACTTGATTCAATGTCCAGCAAGAGCTTAAAAAGGAGTGGTTGCGTATTTTCCGATCACTTTAATGACTTACCTACCAATACGACTAGGTTATAGAGTTGAGCCGTGGTCGTTGCAGTCGATATAAATGTATAAATATGAACACGGAAATAAAAGCCTTATTCCCATGGGTTTTAATATAACCGTAAAGTCGTCGTCGTGCCTGGTTCACAAGAGAGCCGGCTCGTAGCAGAATAGCGACTTTAGGACCCATTAAGTTTTGTGAATGAAACATAATTATCAACATCTGTGTCAGTCGCGGGAGCAGTTATAAGGCGGCAAGGAGTTATGAAGCGCTCATGGCCCTAACATTGCGACAGTTGTATGATTAATGCGTTCCTGTACAATCTTCATCATTGCAACTTACAGCTAATCTCGTCTATTAATGATAAGCTCCTCAGTCGTATCTAGTTTTTTAGGTGTTTCATTATTTCTTTTATCCTCCAGGATCAATAATAATGACAGAAAAAAATAATCCATCACTCACAGATTTCATTGTTCGGGACTTCAATGTCTTTGATTCAGGCGAGCGCTCGGGAACAGGTGCTTGATTAAACGCAAGGATATCCACAGGACACACAAAGGAAAAATTATCAGCATAAAACAGACGGTATCTGTAAAAAGTTCTGTCTGTTTACGATAGATGGCAGCAATAATAGTGATGTAAATTATCTATACTACTATATAATTCTGTTGTGCTTCTGTATATGTCTGGAGATAACTTAAAAACGGCTTGACCAATCTTCATTTAAATTAGTACCATTCGATATTTGAGCAGAGTAACGTTTTCGCGAATTCACTGTTTTAACAATAACTATAAACGAAATGTGTACCAGTTCCTTGTAGAAATTCACTAGTTCATAGCATAGTTGAAGCACCAGTGAGGTCTGTTATAGCACTTATCCCAAAGTAAGGCTCTGTTATGGAATGAGTTGCCTAGTGTTGTGACATAGGGGCTGTACTGCTATCATTCAGGTCACGGGCTGCGTACATTTTGAAGGATGGAAACAAACATTCATGTAATTAAAATGTTTTTCTTGGGCCTTTTCTGGAGGTCGTTTGTGGTATTTCAACTATGTCCATAGGTATACGATGCTGAGATTGCTTGTCTAAGAGGAGAGGGCACGTAAGAAATGAAAGGGGGAGGAGAGCAAACTTATTGATATTCTCGTGAAATATGACTTCAGTTTCAAAATTGTTAGAAAATTTAAGAAATCTCGACAAGAGATATTAGCCAGTAAGATCAGCCGAGATTGAAGCCAAGACTGCGCGTGTTATCAGCGAACACACAAAGGGGTAAGGGGTGTGAATAATCGTCCACTCGGCTGTAAATATCTCCCGTCTTAAAAACATCAAATAACGCGCTCTTGGGGAGCTGCGATGATGGTTTATTTCGACTGGAGGCTCGAAATTCACGAATATAATGAATTGAGTTCTACCTTCGACCGGGTCTGGCACAGGGCTCTTCTCGCGAAGCTACCATCCTACGGTCTCCCCGAGAGGTTATGAAGTTGGGAAACCAGCTTTCTATCTGAGCGATATATTAAGGTCGTAGTCGAGGGTTGTCGCTCAGATATGAAATTTATAAATGCTGGCGTTCCCCAGGGATCTGTGTTATCCCCTACACTGTTCATTCTGCACATCAATGACATGCTACAGC
>DWPT01003467.1:0-14400 GCA_018251895.1 Agathymus mariae mariae | reverse complement strand
TTTGTTTCCTAACTTAAATACACCGCTACTTTATTGAAAATAGTCTTTCAATCCGCCATCCTTGGTCCAAGACTATAGTTGTGACTTTGATTGTATTAAAGGTTCAAGTATTGTTTTGTACTGGATTGGCGGCAATAATTTGATGGCAATTTGGGTAGTAAAGACAGATAACTTTTTACAGAATCTAGTTTAAAAGTAGGCAAATATGGAGTCGAAATTGTATTAACAGAACATATAGACTTATTAATTAAATAAATACGAAAGTCATAAGATTACCAGTATTTTCTGTAAGTAACTACAATAATAGTCAAGCATATTTACTTACCTTTATGTCTAATATTTCTTAAAAATAAATTATATTCACAAGCCGCGAACAAATCGACTATTTGTTCTATACCGTAATGCGTAGATACGCGGTGTTAGAAATATAATTTCCATTGGATAAAGTCCTCAGCTGACTACATGGGACGAAGGTAATCGCTGTCAAGAATCTAATACACCTGAAATCTCAATTTTGATTTTTTTGTACTTCCGCGACGTTAACCACTGTTAGTTATGCGGTATTGCAGTATCATTGACGATATGGCAATTTGGAATTATGTATCTTTCAAATAGAAAAAGATATTTAGAAATCCACTCTTTTTTATATTAATACTGTATTTTTTTTAATCAATTGTAAAAAATACTAGTAAAAAAGGCTTTAGGATTTAAACCGTATTTATTTAGATTGTGGTTGAGAGGTAACTATCTCCAGTCAGATTACATTGAAAGCAGTACAGTAAGTGGTATGTGCTGATAATAAATTTCTACGCAACGATTTGATGCATGTTTCCGTTGATTTAATGTAATATAGATATCTCGGATATATACGATATATTATGTTAGTTTGTTGAAGTTACTCCATAAGATTTTTTTAAATAAACGAACTAATTTGATTGAATATCGTTTATTTTCCATTTACCGATTTTGGTTACAAATAAACTGGTTTCGCACATTTAGGTTCGAAGCTGATGTACGTGTAATCTATAATATAATCACATTATACATATTCGACTTTTCGAGGACCAGTTTCTGGATGCATGTAGTCCGGGCATCGTAATAAAATTTAGTTCATTAAAATTGCATAAAAACTTGGCTGGTTACAAATAATTTATTACCGTATAAATAAAGAATTGATGACAGCAAATTTGTTACTAGATTTCCTACTATTTTATAATTTCAAATTTTAAATCCTACTTGTTTGATATAGTACCGTTAAACGGAGTGAATACTACGCTACTTGTACGTGTCCGTAACCGTGCTAACCACGTATCGCATTAAAACCACTGAACAGATTTATGGGCCTCGATAATTGGCATTCGCGATTGAGACAGGGTAAGCAGTATAAAAAATCACATACTCATCATCAAGATGTATATTATTAAAAATTTATTTCTTACTCATACAATATGGTTTACTTATTACTAAGAACTAGTAAGTTAACTAAAGATGCTAGATCAGCTAACATAATAATTTCTAACAAAACTGTATACATAATAATAATTCATCTTTAGCCAAGACTATAGTTTCTAAGGAGTGTTGTCAGCTTTGAAGTGGGATAAAAAAAAAATGTAGAGCATCAATAAATACAATAAATACTTAACATGAGAACGAAACTGACACTCTATAGATATCTGTAATGACACTATACAAATTCTCGTAAATTCATCACATTGTTTACAATTTACAGTTGATACAGATCAAACCAACGTTATTTGAGTTAACATAATTATTGAGATAAACTGTCATTTGCTCAGTAGTCTACTTCACACATCACGTCGTGATAAGTTTTTAATGATCACTTTCACTGACACTGTTATCATTGAGTTGTTTCAAATAGTTTTTCACGAAAGAATTTAATTTTTTGTGCAAAATATGCTTCTAAACCTTCTGCACAACGATAAAATTCAGAGTCTTTTGGATTGAAGTATCTGCAGTTATCAAATATCTTAGTCATATCACCAATAAATTCACTTAATGTACTGTATGTCTGTTCATTCACTTTTCTCTCTACTGTTTGCAAATCTGAAACAAAAAATAATAATCTGTAGGTTTATCTTCTTTAACCCAATAATAAAATGGTATTTTTAATATTACTTGTTTGTTACCATAATCACGGTAATAACATATACATACCCATTGGCTCCTTAATCACTTTGTAGTAAGTGGGAGCCTCCCTTGGATCTACAGGTTCCATAAAAGGCCAAGCATTTTTATGTAATTGTATTTGTTTAACAAGCCTCTTTAGGTTTTCAAATTCTTTAATGGTTAATTCTTTCATATTAGCATAATTCACAGAGTTATTTTTCTGACAATTGGGACAGATATATTCGTCAATATTGTCTGCTTCGGATTGCAAGATACCTACGCATCTGCCATGAAACCAGTCTTGACATCGATCACAACATATGTAAAATCTGTGAAATAAAATGCACCAATTAATTGTTATCCTACAGGTCTATTAAAATTTGGTCAGTTTTATAAAGATATTTGTAATAGAATAGATTATGTGCAGGCTTGGTTATTGTCATACAAGCCAAATGTGTATTTTGGAATTTTTGTTAGTCTGACTGGTTGTTAGTTTGTTACAGTACCACACAAAAACTTCCAATAATCAAGTTGAAATTTGACGTCTTAAAATTATACATTTATGTCTAACATATTTTGTATCACAAGAACTTATATGTTCCTTCAAGGAAAAAAACGTAGGCAAATTCTGTTATGAGAATAGTGAGTAATATTTAAGTGTTTCTACACTTAATGCCATAAATATATGTTTCAAGAATTCTTTAGGAGAGAAAAATGTGTTGTAAGTCACTATACAGTCCAGAGTAAGTGCACACACATATTGTACATTCAATAGTGTCAACTATAACAATGCTTATGTTATTATGAATTACATGTATTATGGCCAATTGTTACTTTTTATTATAATGCTATGTGAAATTAAAATTTTCGTAATAAGATTTTATTAACTAACAAATAATAAAAATCAACCTACTGTGAATTATCATAGGGTTGTCTGCATAAACAATAAAGCTCTTGTGTCTCTTCAGCCCGACGACAATCTGAACATATATATTCTTCCATTGTCTTACTCATTTCTTCGGTAATGCCTACACAATCTCCATGGAACCAATTACTGCAATGTTCACAACCGACATAAAACCTAAAACAGGTCATAGTAGATATTATGCAGGTAATAAGTTAATATGAGATTAAGAAATTATCAAGTACATGCACTAAGTTCCACTTGATTTGTAGAAATAAGCAGAATAAAAATGTTGACTGGATTGGTATACAGTGGACTGGACGACTTGTGTCTTGATTATGCAACATCTGACACAGTCGGTAGTCGAGTCGTAGTCAGGCAAAATTTCTTGAAGTTCCAGGCTAAGAAGCTAGCAGTCGTTAAGCCATGTGAGAATCACAACCTTCATAGGTATAGCCGAAATTTCATACTTTGAACTCCCAATAAATCGTAAGCCGTTTTACTAGGGCAGCGTGGCGGACTTTGTATAGGGCGTTATTATATAGGTTGAAGTAAATTTTAGGCTGAGTATATACAGTTGGTATACAGGTATAACCGCTTAGGTGGAAAAGTAATTTACGCAATTAAAGTGATGTATAAAAGTTTAAGCTCAATGACTCACTTGGTGTTATCATAAGGAGTGCGGCATACGCATAACAGTTTCTCCTTTTTGCCAGTTTTCCTATTGGTGCGGTGTGCAGAGGGCGCAGGGGTGGAGGGTGCGAGGGGAGTGGGTGGGGCCTGTCCTCCACGTCGCTTGCCGCCCCGCACCTCCTCTTGCTTGCTTCGTTCGGCGCGTGTACGTAACGCCAGTTCGGCAGATAGCTCCTAATTTAATTAGAAAGCTACAAATTCGTTTGGATATGTTCGAATAGGTAATTATACAGAAAACTAAGTCCGCGGCTGCATTTTTTCTTTACTTTTCTCTTGCTTGAAAGAATTCATTTTTTAGATGTTGTTATTTTAGCACTAACGATAATACTCTGCCTAAAATATAGCTCCAACGCTGTAATAAATCATTCATAACGTGTTTTCAATTGGGAATATTTTTATTTACAATAACTTTAATTTATATCATCATCTTCGGAATAAAAAACAAACAATTATATTCAGCATCTCTTATCGCTCGTCGCTGTAAAATCTGAAATTTAATAAAAACGTGTATTTTTATGTTATTAAAGTTTTATGATCCAATTGCTCATCGTTATTAAATTGACCTTCGAGTCAGAGGTTCAAGTTTAATTCGAGATAGATAACTCTGTCTTGGTCGTTATCTGTGGTTGGAGTCTCATCTGTATATCCAAACCAACCTCGCCTGCTCATCACCGTGCTGAACAATGAATGAGGTAATAGCGCCCAGTCCCTGCTGTTAATGATCAGTGGACTCTATCCCTGTGATACTCGTAGGTTATCTATGATACGGGTATATACACGGTTCTTTGTGATCATACAGTTAGTTGCTTTGTGACCACACACCTTCTAGAATCAATCATGTAATGTTTTTAATATATCTTACTAACAGTGTTAGAGACTCAGTAATACAAGCGTTTCTTGCTTCATTCTTACAGTCAGCGGGTCAGAAACTCTTCTAGTGTTACGGATGTCCATAGATGGAGGTGAGTAGTCGCAGTCGGGAATGGTCCCAACCATATGGCCCGTTTGCTTATTTATCACATAAAATTCAGATTGAATAATTTACCATGTCCAAAATAACAATTATGTTTGTACATATGACAAACGTTTTTGAATATCTTGTACTGATTGAGACGGCGGTCCCTCCCGCAGACCCTTTCAGTATCAGGTCGGCAGTATTTGGCCCTCCAGCACCAGTACTGGTTGATCTCTACTATAACACCCGGTTGCAATGTTCTAACGGATTTTTGGGTATTCTGGAAACAAAAGAAGTTATCAGCGTTTTACAAATAAAAAATTGTACTATTTTTTTATAATAAGGCCCTTACATTTATCGTAATAGAAATCAGTAGAACGGTAGTAGATGTAATAATTATAATTTAACTGGCACTTAAACTCACAGAGTTAAAAGATAACTTTGCAAATCACTACATAACTATGGATTTAAACTTTTCAAAACGTCAAAGAACTATGACTTAGAGAATCGCTATCGGAGAAGGGCTTAACAACGTGAGTGACACGTGACAAAGGAAACGTCAAAACTTCATGCATTCACCATGAAGACTAATTTTATATTTAACATAGGAGAGACTTAATTGTTAGTGGCATTCTTAGGCAGTCTCCACATGCTTACAACTTTGTGATAAGTAGGATAACAATGTGAGAGAATTCGAGAATAAAAAAAATACAAGATTACCTCAAATTTATCAGATAGGAGATTAAAAATTTGGATGGCATACAGCCCACATATGTCTTATCAACCTTTATTGATTCAAGACCATTGCATATTTGTGTGTAAGGAGGATCAAGAATATAAATATAAAAAACAAATTAGAGTTTTAGGTATTTTATTAATCATTATTTTTGATAATCCTTAATATTTATCGGCCGTTTCTCCTGATCATCATCTAATGACTGTACCTTTGCACTTTCATCAATCGTAGGTAAATGTTCGCACTTTGCCGGATCTGTTTTCACATAATCTGAAACGAAAGTAAATTTATTTAAAAGAAAGTTTTACTTGATTTTCTTTTTGTGTAAAGATTTTTAATTAAAAATAAAATTTATTATTCAATCGTGTCGTAAATCTAAAACGGAATCATTTCTATAAAGGCAGAAAAATAATATGTGCCCCGACCGGTAATCGAACCCCCGACCCCTCGCTCGGCAGGCAGGGTCACTATCAAATGGCCATATACATATATATCTTCTAGTAACGTTACCACGACAAGGCTTCTGCGTAAAACTGTTGTAGTTATACGAAATAAACATTACCTGTCCCTCTCAAACAGTTATACTCTTTTATATCACACGAGTCAAAGAATCTGCGTACTTTTCCTGTCTGTTCTTCACCACATTTTTCCTTCCCATTGTGTATACAAGTTTTGGCTTCATAGCATATCTGGAATAATAAAATACAATTTTAAAAGAACGACGGATTCAACAGTTTCAGTTTCCCTGTAATAATAATTAAATAATGTGATATCTTTGATTTATTTTAGTTTAGCCCACAATATACCGAAGAAACTTACATTGAGTAGATTGGATCACTACTATACTACAGTTTCACCACGGCAAATGCAAAAAATGTCACGTTAAAAATCATTATATGTCTTATAATTTCTATAACACTAATAATTCTCTTTATCGTGAAATTTGACTGATAGACTTATCTCTAAAAGCGATTTCCGTCTTGGCATTCTTAAGATAACGAGTTACGTAAATATGAATATATTGAAAGAGCAGTAATTTGGTAGTGAGGTGGTAGGGTAATGAAGAATAACATACAAAATAATAAAGTCAGTCAGACAGTCACCAGTCACCAGTCAAAAGCAACAGGATGACAGAAGTAAGAACTCTAAGTAAAAGCAGCATTTAATACGCATTATTTTTTTTATTTTTTTACGAACCAACAAATATGCATGCATGGTGTGAATTTCTTACCCTTTTGTTTTACTTAAACCGCTGTAGGTGCAACACACTTGATTGCACTTAGCAATTACTTATAATTAACAATCACTTAAACCTTAAAGCACTAGAAAATATAATTTTCTCGACAATATGTTAAATCCTCAGGATTCTTTATGTCCACGTCAGCTACATAATGACGGATTATAACATACCATCCAAAAATACCGACAGTAACAATTTGTAGTTCAATAGGTCTTAATTTTTCTCTATTTTTATATCCTAAGTATGTTCGTATGTATGTAAGTATCCTTCAACTTAATCGAAAGGTTACCTGTTGGACATGAACATCCATTGGACAAAAGGCATCACTGGCGTGTCTAAGAAATAAGGGAGGAAACCACTTAAAACTGACTCCCAAACTGCAACCAGATCAGTACTTATGTTAGTAACATTTCTAAGTAAAATAATTTACTGTTAACGGTAGATTTACGATAAATTATAAAGGCAACAAATAATATAGTACTTAGCAAGTTTCTCTTTGACATTATTTTATGTCAACCTTTTTTTGCCATCTCGGTTGAAGCGTTTACTAACTTTACCCGCAAAGAGTAAAATAAATTACGGACAAGGTAATTAAATAATATTTTCTAACGTTATTTCCCACTGACTGCTTCACGATGAACGCCAGAAGCACGCCTTAGAAAAGAAAAAGAAGTTGGTTTACTTTTTCTTCAACAACTTGAGTATAACTTTAATATTAATAGGGAAGTTCTGGAGTCTTGATTATACTCGTATTTTAACTAATAGTTTTTACCTATAGCTGCAAACAGACATTAAATCGACATACAGTCTTTTTAATGTTAATTTAACTGTTCTGCTATTTTTATTATTATAATATTATCAGGTCTGGGGTTCTAAACAGTATAATATTATGTTAGTAATACTAAAATATAAAAGATCGCAACTTCGTTGATGTAAGGGACAAAGAACACAATACAAGTCTCGCCATGCGTTTTAAAGTTGCTGTCATCGATTAATGGTCACAATGCTGTAGAGCTGGCTTGAAACTGTACATTCAATATATTTTTTAAAATTAATGTAAGTAGATTTTGTTATAGATATAGAGTTATAAACATATTTATTTGTAATTCTTCTTTATTTCTCTATTCGTAACATGTTCTAGAATACATAGCATCTATGATATTGTCACGGACTTTTCAAAACGAAGGCGGAAATTACTTCTACAATTTTACATTATCTAGAATCCAGTAGTTGTAAACATTAATAGCGCTCTATTCAACGTATCGAACCACGCTGAAGACTAACCTAATCCCTCTACAGATTACTATCGGCTCCAGTAACGAGGCTCTTACTTCTAAAGTTCATTTGACATTAAATGGTAATTCAGTACGCCTAGATTATTAACGCATTTCGGGAGTCTACGTTTTTCTTAGTTTTCTTGTTTAATGTCATTGTAATGCCGAAAGAATACCGAGGGACTCACACGCCCTGTACGGACATAAATGTGTAACATTTATCTTTGTCCTTACCCAAAATACAGCGTTTAAAATGCATCTGCCTTAGTACTTGAATAAGATTATTTACAAATTCTACAATGTAAATTTAAACAAAACTGTTCATCAAATGTTTATACATTTCATTTATTTTATAGACATGTACGTTACTTTTATCGTCCGTAAAAGTTTTATGAGTTAGAAATCGATTCGTTTTAACACATGACCAATTCGATCACAATACAATACATAGTTTTATGATAACACTGCGAATTGTTGTGATTAGAATGTAAGTATCCTACGCCGTCAGCAATACTTTTTTCGAATCGTCTTTGTGTGGAAATAACAAAATAAATCACACTAATTAGCTGAAATTTTATTAAATTTATTAGCTTATTATTATTTTCTTACAGATTAAATCTGAAAGATGAAAGAAATTAAAGACAAAATTATAAAACATGAATCGACAGGTTACCCCAAAAAATATTCACTGTGGCATTCGTACCACAGTCATCAGTACCGTCATAAAACCGCTGTTAAATGTTAAAGTAGATTTTATCATCAACTCTAATATCATGGGTATCTAGACTTCGGATCTGATTTACTCATGCAAAACTATTGCATAATTATCTTAGTATTAATCTACTTGTAACCCATAATACCACAATCGATAATAATACGGTGTTCACACTGTAGTAACATTGATGATACTCGATTTCAGGGTGAAACACATGTTGGCAGTGATGGTATAAGTGCATGCTTTATGTGAAATGGAGCTTCGCTACGTTTGTCTTTATGAAGCGTGGCATAAAGATCATCATTGAATTTACAGTACAAATATCATAACACCCAGCTCGCGAATTGTTACTTAATAGATCAATCATCTTAATAACAATTGATTTTCGCAAATTACCCATCTGATACTCATATAATTATATCTGATAATCAAATAATGAGAATAATTATAAAGAATATTTGCGAGGTTATGTCATTAATATTTTACGCATTACTTGTGGTTACTATAAAATTAAGTTTTCTTACCAGCATCGACTCTAAGGGACAGGTGAGCAAAATATTTTTCTGACTTTCATAACTGGCATTTCCATATGTTTTAACCGAGTTTAAAAAAGGATAATTTTCTCAGTCATCCGATTAACCGATCTTTTGTTTGTGAGGGATACTTTCTTTACAGTCACACTTAGATTTGAAGAAAGTATACCACCCCTAAGGGAGACAATAGGAGATGAAACCAAAAGGTTCTCCTTTTTCAAATTGAAGTCTTGTTCAATTATATACTTGTTAAACCACATACGTATATGAAACCATTTCAAAGGGCTGAATACGAATAAACAAACTGTATATCCAATGAAAAACAGTAATTGCCTAGTATAAACTTACCAGAAATATCGTTATTGGCAAACTGACCTTGAAGGAGAAGTGATATTGGTCGGAACTTAATTAACTCGGTACTTAAACTAGATGATTACATTTCCATATGTTTTAAATTACACCTGAGTAAAATGGGGTTTAGCCTATCAAAATGAGCTTGTTAATTTGTGATGTCACATAATGTACTTAAAAGTTACAATATATCTCTGAGTCTCAAACTGTATCGAGTTTAAATTTTAAAGCACAATAAATTCAGAGAATTGGATCTAAAGGACGGACAGACAGACAAACGTATAGATTAACAGATAAACAATTAGAAATACGAATAGTACATTTTATACTAACAATATGTGTTTATTAATTATTTTATAATTTATAAAAAAAATTATCTAATCTTCGTTACTTTAATAGAATCTCCAACATCAAATTCCGAGATTAATTTTGATTACTCTTTGACAATTACTTACCCTAAACTCTATAGGATAAATTATACAGTAAAATTCAATTAAAAACCGCTGCTGAGTTTAATTTCACTACTGTTGTTAAAAGCAGCGAAACATTAACAATTAACTTCAGTGAAAAGCATGATTTTGTTCGATAATGCTTTTTGTACCGAAAACCAGTCGACGATAACTTGGATTTTACGGTTTTTCATCGAAAAGGCTGACTACACATGCCATGTACACATTAAAAAGGAAGACTTCCTTACACGTACCCTCTCAAAATATAATATAGCTACCTGTTACCTATTAAGCAACGTTTAACCTGTAGACCAATGACAATATTGCCGTTCCTGCAGAATAGGGTACTATAGCATATATATAGACATAAGAAGAACAACCTTTTATTAATTGTTAATAGACATACGTTAGTAAGAACAACCTTTTAAAGTCTCAAGTTCATGACAATGTTGATAATATAAAAAAAGGCTTTATACAATTGTTTTTTGTCAAATTATTCCAACAGACCTTATTATAGCTTCGAGTTTAAAACAATATATATAAATAATTTTTTCAGTCAACTTGCTTGGATGCGTTTGTGTGTAAACATAGTAAAAAACGTATTTGTGGAATCGAACCTGGGTCACGCGAAGTGAGACGGTTTCTAGATATCTGTGACATGTTTGAATTCAACTGTGAATATAAAACCAGTTAGTATTTTTATTAATATATTAAGGTTCTTATTCTTCCTAGTATATTATTGTTAAATAAAGTATTCATTGTCTTTCTAATGCAAAAGTACATTTCGACTAGGGAGGATACAAATCTGCTCATGGGTTGTTTGCAACTTAATTCGTGGACTAAAATAATTTTACACGATAATTTTAAATATTTATGCTTCTTATTCTCCATCGTCGTCAGACAGCAGATATTCCTTACCACATACAAAGAAGAGATATTAAATTAAATAGAAATCCAATAGTATATCAAGTATCGTGGTTTGTGTTGTAATATTTGAAAAAGAAGATGACACCAAAAACCAATAAATTTTCATTGCGTTAAAACTCAGAAAGGGTCACTTGGCATCGTAAGTAGGGTTATTGATGACACTGGTTTTTAGAATCGAATCTAAATGTCTTATGGAAGCGTAAACATTTATTGTTATGCCAACAAACTAGCAGACAAGCTACTTGATGACAAGCAGATAAAATAATATCTAAACTACAGCTCAGTTTTAGTAATATTACGATGATTATAAACATTATGTTTCAGAATTCGAAATAGTTTCAAGAAGCGTTTGCAGTCATGTCCCGCCGTTATAGCACAATAGAATTCTAAGACAATTATCGCAAACACTACGGGAAGTTTTGATAATCGCCTAGAGCACAACGTAGTTAGGAACAGTAAACAAACTCCAGCGGAAACTTCACAACCACGACATTTGTCGACAAACCTTGGACAAAGTAAGTTTACAGTATGGTGTCTAAAGTTGCAACTGGTAAATATGTTATTTTACATTTTGACATTATATGAGTTATTTCTTGAAGCTAGATAACAGATTCTTTGTTAAATGTTTCTTCGAACTACATGCCTTGTCTGAATGAGATTTATAAACTATAGCGTGTGATTATATAATTATTAATTGATTGTTTTTTTTTACAAAAGATGAATTTAATGACACTAGTCGCAATTTTTGTCGAATTTACAAGTCTAACATCGCCCCTTTCCAAAGACCTTTCTCAAAAGCCATCCGCTACGAAAGCATACTTGTGACTTTAGAATTTTGCAAGTAAAATAAACTTCGATTGCATAGCGACTTGTTATTTCTTAGTTTAAAAGTTACGTAGATAAACTTTTTCCTTCCTCTCTCCTCCCTCCTCCTCCTTTCTCCGTTCTCCCCCTTTCCCCTTCCTCTATTCCCTTTCCGTAAATTTGTCGTCGTTGTCTTTACTACAATTTTGTAAACACAAATTTCATTGAATTATGAAAACAAGAATTGAAAAATATTTCCAGTTCTCTTCCTAAACTGCATATTGACTGCAATAGTCGGTGCACACGGTCCGCCGCAAGATCGAGATAATGAAGACATCAACATGGGACGAAAGGTAAAAAAAGTAATTAATGCTCATATTTAAACATGAAAGATATTTTTCACCTAGGTTTCCTTGGTGCGTCAGTACCTTAATCCGTCTTATTAAAACTTTAGTTTTATCATTGAAATTAAATTTTGGAAAGCTAAACTCTTTCATTTATTGTCTTGGAATTTTAACCACTACGTGAATACTCGTATAATTAAATAGGGATCTTAAACAAGAAATACCGAATCTTAACGTTGCACCATGCTTAATTTATATAAAAAAATGAATTCTTATGAATTATAAGAATATATTATATTTATAATAACCATTTCATTACAACCTTGACTTTCTCACTATTACAATATTACTACTTACCTTCTCATATTAAGTAAGGTCAAGTACTTTTTTATACTTCAATCACTTTTAAGAATATTACGAAGAACTCTTAAATATAAGGATTCATTGCGAATGTATGATGCTACAGAACCGTAACCCAGACCTGTGAAAGACTAAGTTATTATTGACTCATTACAAATATTTTATTATTATTCAGATGGGAGCAAAATGGTGCGGGATGGCGAAGGTGTGCAACCACGACCGTATACCAATATGTGGTGTGAGCCACGCTGGTGATGTCATGGGCTTCCGAGACCTATGTGACATGTTCGATTTCAACTGCATACGGCGAAGAAGTAAGTAACATTTGTTCCTTCCAAACATCGCTAATGACTACCATTCTGCAAGTAACTTTTACGTATTTTATAAATTCAAACGAATTTGTTGCCCTGTTGCTGGCTCTACCCCCAGAAGATCTTGTAGCCTAGTTCGCGATGACCTCATTTTTACAGTTCAAAGCATTTTGACATATGAAATGGACGAAATATATCTAAGGTCAGAGATAACACTTTTTCCAAATCTATAACCTTTTTCGAAGCATATAAAGTAGTAACTATATCCGAGGTCAATAAATTTTATAATTGTTTATATAATCCCACAACCCCCTCCCTCTCTCTCTCTCTCGATTCGTAAACTGAATTTCCACAGTGCGACATATACTGAATTTTTTTTTTTTTCAGATTATAGACAGACCGGCTGTCCAGAAGATAAATCCCTGCTCACCGTGTCACGTCGTCCGACTAATAGCTTTTACGATGACTAATAGTTCTGGCATTATTTTATATCTAGAAAGATCATAGAGAAGTAAGGTTTAATTAAAACAGTATTCAGTGTTGTATTAAAGTATATGGGTCTGAAATGTCTTGTTTTATTTTAAGATGAAACAAACGAGTATTTAACTACAAATTAGATAGAACAATTATTGAGATTCTCGTCGAGTAATGTGTTGGTATTCATCTTATTAAAAGAAGCGCTTACCAAACAGCTGTCACTGATTGATGTGATCGATCAAGTAATAAAAAGTGCCCGCAGTTAGTACATGAATAATTGATCGCTATTTGCAATATTTGACATTCTAAGTTTAAATTATTATTTTAATAACACAATCATTAAGCCATAATGTATAGTGTCAGATGGTAAAACAGCTTCCGACTTCCGAGCTTCTCTAACGGTAAAGATCAGTCTACAATCTGTGAGCATAAGATTGTTATAAAATAGTACCCAATAGTCGCCGATCCGCCGAAGAATAGTAATTGTTGACCTATTTTAATTTCCATACGCTGTAAGATTATGGAGCGTATATTGGATTCGCGTCTTATGGGATACCTAGAACACAACCATCACCTCGGCGTCTGACAGTATTTCCTCTGGCCTTATTGGCTGGGTAAAAGACTTTCTGAATGAATGGTTTTTATTAGCTGTGGTCGATTGTTATTCATCGCAATCAATGGCGATTATGGACATTAGTAACATTATAGGTATCACTGACGTGGTGTCGGCCAAGAAAAAATAAGAAACTAAGTACTGGCTCTCAAGTAAGGATACAACAATACATCGAATTTTCAACAATATTGCTAATATCGATTCTAATGTATCGATATCGAACCATGACCGATACTATATAATCATATCGAAAAAAACTTTAATATCGATATTGATTTATTAAAAAAAATGCGGAATCGTTGGTCTTTTTTAAATATTTTATACGACAACATTGCTTTTATTACCTTGAACAGAAACTATTAATGTATGCACCTTTGTAATGGAATCTTTAATATTAACTTGAAAATTTTCCACACTTATCCAGATGAAGATTTTTTGAGTATAAATATGTGTTTTTTTAAAATGACTATAATTATATAAGATGCTACCAAACTAATATTTAAAATATTTGATATCAATCACCCCACGCTTTTTTACAATAAAAATAATTATATAGAACAAACTTCAGTTACTCCGAAAAATATTAT
>DWPT01003466.1:0-14400 GCA_018251895.1 Agathymus mariae mariae | reverse complement strand
GAAGCAATACTTAATATTTAAAGTTCGTTTCATTGAAATCTGTTCATAAATAAAAAGTTATAATAAATATATTTTTAATTCACAGAACGAGAAAACCCAGTAGTAAAACAATGCCGGTGCTATTTCTAAGTGTAAGGCGTAGTTTGTCTGAAGCGAAGCGAGGGCGATGTACTATATTCAATAAAATTTTTGTTCCTACATACATATTGGAGTTACAAAACACGGGCAGTGTGTATATGATACTAAGGTGTCGATGAACTCGCAACAAATAAAAGTGATTTTAAAATTATTGATCTTTGTTCCACCCTTTCATTTCTTGCAAACCGTAACTTGGTCACAAGCTGACGCGTTCCTTCATCAATCCCGCCACAATGACCATTGTTATTCAGCATTATTCAATTGTACTGAAGTATCTCATCCACTATTGCGCTTCCTTCATTGTTTGGAGTTAAGCTCAAATGAAACGGTATATTGTTTTCACCTTTTAGCGAAGTCATAGCTATAATGCACTATTTCAAGATGGTAAGTTTATTTATTTTTTAATCAGACTGGCTGGGCTATAGTATATGGTCGCCGTTGCCCATGGAGACGTGTAACATCAGGGACATGACAGATGCGTTGCGGACCAAACAGGAAATGAGAGACCTGCGTCATAACTGTCTTTTAAACTATTTAATGGAAATATGTATGTCAAAATTATAGGTAGTTAATGGCTTGGCCAGGTAAACAAATTCATTCACCACTCGCGCCACTCAGAATTCTAATCCAGGTCACTAAACTGTTAGTAAATAGTGCAGATTCAAATGTAAATAGTGCAGTATGCATGTTTATTTAAACATAGTGCATACTTCTCATACGTGTATTCAAAAATCTATTATGTCAACTACGAATCACACCGCACCACCCGCATCACCACATCGGCACCTGCATTGATTTCCGACTGGGTTTACTCGTTCTGTGAATTAGAAATATATTAATTTATAACTTTTTTCAGTTATGGACGGATTGAAATGTTACGAACTTTAAATATTAAGTGACACTTACTGTAACATATAAGTGAAAACCATAACAGAATCGGTTAAGCCGGTTATGAGATTAGCGCGTTCGATTGCAATGAGAAACAAATAGGTACACATTCTAACAACTATTGTTTTGGGTTCAGTTGTGTTTATTATCTTAATGATATGCCCTTAATCATTGTTTTCCTCATATGTCTTTCGTCTAACTACAGAAAGTGATTAGTTTAAATTTTATTACGTATTTACAGATATTTACGTTTTGTTATGGAAAATGACATTTGAAGATTTGTGTATTTTTTGCTTTAACTGTAAATGGTAAGAGAGGAAGGAGGAGCTATGTTCTGTTTGTTCTTTTTTATCTCACCTCATTACTTCTGGACATTATTAATTTGTTTTTAACATTCCATCTGAATGTTCACTACTTGCGAAGTTTTGTTTCCAAAAAATTAAAAAAAATAAAGCTGTCACAAACGGACAGTTATTATAGGCGATTGATCGTATAAGGGTTTACGTTGAGTCGGATGGACGGAACTCTGAAAATAAAACTAATATGCCACACTGATTTCGAACGTATGGAATAAAAATAAAGAATGAATGAGACTCATTTGATAATAAGACAGTTCTTGACGTAATACAGAAATAAAAGGCTTCAGTATTAAATGGTGGTTCAAACGAGGCGCCCCCTGCACGATCGATCATCTTGAGCCATCGCGGGCAGCGTCTTAACGGTTGTGTGAGTTAAGTCACGAGAGAATGTATAAGATAGAAACAGTGGGGATATGCAAAGTGGGTAGAGCGTTATGTGTGTCTATGGACATAGCCTTTTATATAGATTCTTAGTGTTTCGTGAGGAAGCACCCGTTGGTTGGCGAAGGATGGAGAAGTATTATATACTTTTGAAATTAATTTTCGTTTCATGTAACTGAAGAAATTATTGTGTACATAGGTTCTCATTGGAGAATGCTCTAGTTCCTTTGAAGTTAATGCCTGACATTAAGACTATGGGATATAGTACATATAGTTGCATTGCCTTTTTTTTATCTCTTAATAGCCGACAAACGAGCAGACGAGCCACCTGATGGTAAGTGGTCATCGTCGCCCATGGACATCAGCAAGCCCAAAGGTATCACTAATGCGTTGTCAGCCAGGCAATGAGAAGGTAAGAAAGAAAGAAAGAAAGCACTAGCTCTCAAGCCCCCAGCCGGAACACGACGAGTCGTTTGGCGGCTGCCTCAAGCAGGAGGGTGGTAGCTAGCCAGGCTGGCTTCACGGTACCACCAGTGAGTACTTAGTATCTACAATCTTTAAACTGAAACCCAGAGGATTTGTTCATTTAATGTGATCATCAATATTAGTTTTCGATTTTCGGTAGTTATGATCCAGAAAATTTTAATGGGGCCATGTAAGTTATGTTATCTTTAACTGTATATATTGTTAGTAGATAATGGATACCCATAAGTGGATCGATATGTCGTCGTACAATATCATACGATAATAACATATATATCGTAAATATTCGTATTACTTAATGACGTGTACGCTACAAGTTTCTAACTTAGACCAAATCCGCAGTAAGCTCCCATCCTACTGCGTCTGCTGTTTGTCTTATCGAATATAGATAATAAATTAATTTGATATTGTAATTGAGAGAGATGAAAATCATGATGAATTGCGAGAGGATCGCGGAGAATAATAAACGGTGAAATAATTCAGAATAATTCAAGATGGCGCGTCTATTAGCCGGAGACAATTTTATTACGGCTGATGATTCATACGATCCTATATCAACCAGCGAGCGGTCTGGCTCCTGGCTCCTGGCACACTGGCCGCTATATTAATTTAGTCGAATGATAAATTTGAATACCAGATTTTTCTCATACACATACACAACTGCACCGGGGGTCAATGTCACTCCACTGTCGTTGGCATGCGCACGTTTATTTGTTTATTTAATTTAAAATAACTTTACAGACTTAATGTTCCTGAGTGTTAGCGTAGTTCTTAATATAGTAAAACGCCATCCATTATTTTTTTGTAATTAGATAAGACAGTAGAGCACAGTACTCATTCCCTGGCACTAGGCTTCTCTGTGTCGCAGGAGATATAGACACACACAAATGAGCCAACGACCTCCACTACCCTAAAACAAACATTTATCAATCCCATATGTGCCCCTAAGGGTCGTTTTACTCGGTAGATTATTACTAAATTAAGCATAGAGTTATCAATATTATTCTATTATGTGATCATACGATCCTATTATGAAATTCCCAATCATCGTGAGACCCGAGTGCAGGCGTTTATTCACGTCTATCTGCTCCGTCTGAGCGGTTTGAGTTTGACCATAGGCGAGGTTATTTTACATGGTCGTAACTCGAGCAGGTGTGTACTTTTGTTGGGTTCAGTAATCCTATTCAATTCACCTTTTTATATTTCGACTAATTTATGGTTGCAGAAAAGTTCCCTCAACCCTGTGATAAACAGGAGCGGTCGCAGCATAAAATTTGGGGGGGGGGGGGCTTACTGATAATAATATATGTCGAGTAAATTAGATTTTATCATACAAAACACGAAAAATACGTAGTATAATAATGTAAATGGTATTTAAATAGGTACTTCATATTTTTTTAATTTTCGTAAATTGACTGTTTTTTTAAGGTTTTGCAATTAGAAAATAACCGTTATGGTAGAGGGGGGGGGTTATAAAAAAAGGGCATGCGAGATTCTATTCAACGTACCGAGTAAAATACCCTATTTCAGACCATGAAGCTATCAAACTGGTGTGCCGGTCTATAAAGCCCGAAAGTTTGCTGCAGCTAGGCTTTGTCGCGGTATTACGGTGAGGGGCCGTGCTTAGTAATTTAAAGGCGGCTCAGGTAAACCTTAGCAGTTAAAAGTCGCACGAACACTTGACTGCAGTAAAAGGCCTGCGTCTAACACCTCCCGGCGTTCTGGCTTAGGGTGACTATGTACCAGGAGGTATTTATAATATAAATAAATACAATTGTCCGTTTCCAGTTTGGTGTATGCGTATTCGCTTAAGTGTTCCCGTATGATAATATTGTGAGTGTTATCAAATCAGGAGAAAAATTTGGTGCGCCTTAAGTCGTTTAGGACTTACTATCGTATAAAAAAACATCAACTGATTAATAATTGAAAAAATAATTAGATGCATGTATATTTTATCTATATTTATATATAAGTAATACGTATACTTGAACTTTGAATACCGGGAAAAATGTATAGCTCTCTAGAAAACTATTTACAATAGTTAAAGAAAAACGAGTATTTTCTTATTGTTTGCTTTTTGTCATTACTACACAATATTTTATCCCTAGAAGTGACACCACTGACTATTGATCTATATTATTGCCTATTATTCATTTCGAATAAAATACTTTTTGATATCTTTGAGTATTTTTGCCATTTCCTACAGTTTTGAGGATTTTGCGGATATGAGCATCTACGACCATTCAAACATTCACCTGGTTATAGAATTAAAAAAAAACATTGACATACAATTGTTTTTAATACAGAAAATAATTGTAACAGCGTTATAAACGCTCCGTGTGTAATTAGCCTGCGGTGATCGATACGATCTTTCTTCCGAGAGGTATTATCTGGACGCTAACTAATCGCGCGCCGTATAATTTTGACGTCCGGTTTTTCAACGCGATTTTCAAACTAAGATATTTAGGTAATATTTATACTAACATTTCTGACCAGATCCTTGGAGCAAGATATGCTTGGTACATGCCATTAAAATTCTTGAAAAGGTTTACTGTAGAAAAATAGTGTCTAAAGACTTTGAAGTATGTTTAATTAATTATAGTTAATTGGTAACTCGCTTTGTGTTTCAGAAAAGTTAATGCCGACCAAATGCAACCAAAAAAAAAAACATTATTTATTGTAACAGGTACGGAATAATGAAACTCAAACATTTATTTACCTTTTAATAGTTCCACACTTACTTGTATATTCTACTAGCCGATTGCAGCCGCTGTGTTGGATTAACTTATGACTCAGTCATGAATAATTAGAAAAAATATGAAAAACACGATGATTAAAATTTCACGTACAGTAAGAACAACATTGAATATTACAAAAATTATATACAAATATACAACACGACTAAAATAACAGATTTTGTTTCTTCGCTTACATTAATATTACATCAAGATTATATCGCTAGTGATATAATTATCTTTATTAATATTAATATAGAGAGAATGCTAATTTTGTGAGTTTTTGTGAATGCGGAGGGTAATCTCCGGAACCACGGCGCTTATTTGAAAAATTTAAAAGGTAGATTACATCGGATGGACATAGGACATACCGTATATAAGTGTATGTTATAGACCGTGTATACATATGTAATAGTTCCACCCGACAATGGCGGTGCGGGCCGTTAATTTAAAAAAAAAAAATGTATTAGATCATAAATACAATTCATTAAGGATCACTTAAACGCGACAGAAAAATTAGTTTTTTCCTGATATGACGTATAATACACAAAGATAGTTTATTGTAATACTCATTCTGAAAGTTAATAAAACGGTTTAGCCTAGCGCTAATGATGTCATCCAGTGCATAAACACGTAAAGAATATGTAAACTAATTACGAAGCGTTATTTAAATTATATAAACACTTACATTTACTATCTATCTAGCTTTCATATTCTTAACGACCCATTCTTTTAGTATACACTTCACGAATAAGCATTGCTTTATAGCAGTCACAATACGCAAATCGAATTCTGCAATGCGCACGCGGTTCGAAGAATACGGCGTTGTTCAGCGGAGAATGTTTCCAATACGGAGTTACAAAGTTATTATCTCTTATGTGTAAATGAGAGACGATTATGTTAAGGGGCTTATCTAAACTCCGCGGCTGCTTACTGGCTAATTTTTAATGCTTCAAATCAAATCATTCCCGTACGTCTGACGTTTGGTTCCAAGAACCTCTAATGCGAAAGTTAAGTACTTGTCTTTTTCCGTAAACCATAAGTATATATCATTTCTCTTTTAAATGTGTAAGTGTATATGCATACATCTGCGTGTATGTATCTAGATTTTTTAGTACAGTTTTTACCCCCTCGAAGATGAAGGACCACCAATTTGCGAAACTGAAGAAGTTTGCCGGAACACCAGGTAAAAAGTACTCTATGTTTATTGCATTAAGGTAAAATTCCAAATTGAACAGATGATAATTTTTATGTATTCTTAAATGTAACTAAATACACAGTTTCAGTAAGAACCATTATGATTAAGGATCAGAACACCGGTATCATTGAGCTGATATACTATAATTTATAATTTCATTACATTTAAGACAATATATAAATACATTGTTTCTTCCTACAAGACCCTTACGGAACGGCGGCGTAGAAATCGTGTAACGATGACTATTCAACATAAATATCTATTGAATAGCCATCGACTTGCTCCACCCATTATTGTCTAACGCTAAGTAAACGAGACGGGAAAATAAATGCAATGGAAGGGTTAATGCGCATTCAGGAAATGTTTTCTTCTTCAGTAAGACATTTTTCCTAGTAAAGGTTTAAAGTCCGTTAACATGGCCGGTTCGAAACTTCGAAAGTCAGTTCTGAATTGCAGAAATAGGGCGGCTATGCGAAAATGACTGGGCAGCATCACACCTCAATTCAAACAGACTTATAATTTTAAATCACTGTTTAATCAATTGAAAACTTAAATAATATTTTATTAATAGTTATATAGCTAGCTGACCTGTTAATTGGACATATTGAAGATGATGCCGAGTGATCTGTTGACCTGTTGCCACTAGAGATTCAACCGACTACCGAACACCCCCATAGTTACTTTACTTGGTCAGTTTACAAGTAACGTACATTTATAATTGATGATATGAAATATGTATTAATTCTCGGTATAATACTCCGAAACTAGTGAGTTTAAAGCAAACACAACGACAACAAAACCTTCATAATATATATATAACCTTCTTCCGGACAAAAATAGGCTAAATATTAAATGGTAAAATATTTTTTTACATAGGTGTCGTGGTACAGTACATCACATTCTGCAATATATCTACACAAACTTACAAAATTGGCACTCTCTCCTGATAATATTAGTGCAGATAAGAAATGTATTTTTACTATTAGCATTAATTTCCGTAATGGCAAAAATACGTGGGCACTCAAGTCACTGATTGCCTTCGAATATATGCAAAACTGCTACTTAGAAGCTGCTTCGGATGCAGAGAATTCCGAGCGTCCTCACAACATTATATGTCCGTTATAAACATACAGACATGATGCGGTTCGCTGGATTAGGGTTACCAGCACGAAGACTTTGTATGGACAGTCTACATTGTAATTGAATGTTATAACTGCTTATTTCAGAAATTATCAAGAAACGTACCCGCAGCTATAACGAATTGTTGACAGAATTTCTTCCACCGTTTGTCAATATAACTACGCCTTTGCATATTGTATAAACTGTTAAGACGTTGTAAGGAACCGAGACCCAAAATATAGTTTAATTTGACAAATAATAAATCTAGTCCATTTGGTAATCAAAATTTTGCGCTGCAGGCAAAAATATCGTAATCATCCAATTGAGTGATAAGATTTCTAAATGATCAGCATCTTTGAAATACTCCGTCCTCCAGACTCATATTAGTGGGTATCTATTAAGATGCTGGAGTTTGAATCAAAAGAAAAAAATGAAAAGTTGCCCGTGCTGAACTGCCATAGACTTTGAATACCAGTTGCAATTCGCTAAACTCTCCAACCATGTACCAAATACTAGCATATTTGTGGCTTTCACTCTAGTTGGTGAACCTGGCCGGTAATGTAGAGATCGTGCGGCGGCTGACCGGCGAGCGGACCACCAGAGCAGGGCAGGTGATCTACGAACCCAACTCACATGTTAACTGCTGTGAGATGAAACGAATAATTTGCGGCTCTGTACCATTGCCAACTCCACTAAACGTTGAAGGTAGAGTATTTTTTTAATCCATGAGCGGCAATTTCATAACATAGGTACTTTACTAAAAGTACCACGTTGCTCGAGGAGTTGTATCCCGTATTGATTTTAAAAGGACGGAAGTAATGTAGAGGTTTCTACTCCCTACCTAATTACTGATAGTGAATTTATGATTAACATAAGAACAGGTTATGAGCGTTTTTTGTCGTTATAAGGTATAATCTGCAATATATATCTAATTTGCAGGAACACTTTCACCCGTATGTAAGTTTTGTGCTGGAAATTGACGGCAAGGCAAACATATTCAATGCAATAACGGGGACCGTTGCGGGCCTGGCCTTGGTATATACTCGTATTATCTTGTTGTGTTACCGGTTGAAAGTGTGTTGGGATCGTCAACACGTTCACATATGAGAGAGAAACAAAACCATTTACCGTTGTAGGCGATTACTGAATTTTACAATTTGAAAGAAAGAAAGAAAGACAAATATTTATTAATTCGGCATTCAGCGCAACATAGCGTAAAACAAAGAAGAGTATCAAATACATTTGTCCTTAAATCCTATAATCAAGAAAACAATAATAATATAAAAATAGAAAAACACTTATAGATATAAAGACATAAAGTGTTACAAATTAACTAACAAAATCAACTAATTAAAAAAAAAAACTGCATCTTTTACATTATCTGTGCTGCAACGTCGCTTAAAAGGCTTCCGCACGGCGTTGTCCGCAGCTGACAGCTACGTCACCGATTTTCAGCGGGGCCAGAGTAGAGGGTATTCCTACTCGTTCGTCACCTGTTTGTAATGTTTATTAACACCCTGCTCATTTGTAAACCCACGTTCATATATGTATTCCACGCACAGCGTCCTAGTGATAGAAGGTTTTATTTTTCTCTTTAAACAAAAAATATCTGTCCGTTCAAAAATATAAAAAAACAAAATGCTATTTATTTTTACATTTATGAAAGACAATTGAGATACAGTTAAGTATATAATAAAAGTTCATAATATTAAACAAGATATGGACAGGAGCATCCGACTGGACTGCAATTAAGAACATCTTATTGATACGTTAGCATTATTGACAGCGGTCAGCTGATTTATATCTCCCGGTTAATTGATTGACGTGTTCTAGTACTGTGTGTAGGAGTTACTAATGCTACTTACAGTTTTAATTTATAATTATGTTGTGGCCTGATGGTAGAATTGATAATTTCATAAAACGGTCGATCCATTCATTTGAACAGCCATCGAATCGCGCCATCGTTTGTCGATTACCAGAATGAAACTACATTATAAGTTGATTTATTCTCATTATGTTATGTTACGCTAATTACGTAAATATTGTTAATAATTCAATTATTTCATAAAATGGGGGCATTTTATAAAATTACCTCAAATGACTAATAATAAACATTTGACAATACTAATAAATAAGATAGTTTAATGAAACGGTTCACTTTATTAATTAATGAAATTAACTATATTTACGTTTAAATCACGACAAGAACATAATTTTATGATCGGTAAAATCATATGAGCTGTGATCTTCTTAGCGATTTTGTTGTGAATATCATATAAATTAAACGAAAAAAAAACTCATATTAATTATGATATTCAAACGCAAAACAATCTAATGATAAAATACTGACACAAGATTTTGTTCGATGATTATTATAAAATAACACATAATTGTAAAGTAAATGATAACACATTATTGTTACATTAACTGAATACGATAAAATCGCTCGCACAAGCATTCATTGACGTCGGTTTGGTAACACGATCAGACGCAAGCTTCAATCAGACTCACAAACGAACTGTCCGTCACATATGTACGTCTGCCCCAGCCGGGACTCGAACTAGCCGAATATGTTGAATGTCTTCATATAACGAATCCTCTCGTTATAAAATGGGCGGTGCGTTGAGAGCATCAGTGACCTTCAATATCACTGAAGTCGTTAGTTCGTTAGTCCGTTGAACTTCATTAAATGTTATTTTGTTCTTATCTCGCTTCTGGTTGTGTTGTAGCTGTTAATTATAATTAAAAGTTACATCGTTATTTCTACGTGTACTTTCTTTATATTACATACATCAATTTAGTAGTCATTTATTTGGCAACAGATCGCGAATAGGACTGGCTGTTATGAAATGTTGGGTTCGGGTATCCTTTCGCAATGAGATAGGCTCAGGCCATCTTCCACGCTGGCCAAGTGCGGCTTGGCAGAGTTCATATACCTTTGAGAACATTATTGGGAACTTTCAGGAGTGCAGTTTCCTCACTACCTCCTTAACCCCCGTGCGAACCATTATGAGACGAGACCCGACCCCAATAGTATGACAATATGGTTTGTAATTTTTTGATGGGGAACTTTACGGAACCTGTCAGGTGTAACGATGGTGTTCTCCACCGAAATAAGTGGTAATTAATTTTAATTACGCAAGGAACTATGAAAAATTAGACGTACACGCAATATTTTAATCCGGGTCCTCGTGCGAAAGGCACAAAGCGAGCTACTCGTATTACTAAATGCATAAAGACTAGTTAGGCCGGTTACAATATAATGAGTGGTACTTGTTGGTGATTAAACGAGGCAATTACAGACAACATGGCTTTACTATGGTCTATGTGTTAATCTGTGGAAAAAAGCATTCGTCATACATAGTACTGTGATTTATCTGCACACCACCATTTGTTATCTGTGGTAAACGAGGGCTCATTTCTTTTTAGTTACTTCCACTCATGTACACGTACTTATATGTAAGCAATATAGGTAATGCATAGTTATTTCTATTTGGTATTGTTCGTTTTTGCAATTCTAATAAAGATAATGTTTTGCCATTACTTAGATCGTGATCATTGATATGTAACTAATTTTACTTATTTATTTTTATAGTGCGGTTCTCATAGTCAGTAGTCTTGCATTTATTCCATGTAATCGACCGAGTGAAGCAACTTGGAGCACGATCGGGAATAGGGTGGGTGACACTAATAGTAAAATTGTATTAACTAATCAACCAACCAGAGACATCCTACGTGGCGTGCAACCACCGAAGGTCCGTGCATGGGGATCTCGGGTCCGGAGGAAACCATCGGCTTTCTACTCCAGGGTGTCAACGGCCCTCTGGTGATGAAGCCTCCGCTGTTGAGAAGATTTCAATAAAATTTTATGAGCTGTTCCGTGCTTTATGTACCTCATTTTCGGCCTCATTGGTCATCGTTAGATATTAAGATTGTACAAGAAACATCCAAAGACAGATGAACTTCCGACCCTAGGGTTACCATAATCCCTCTATCCAACAGCACTAGAACAGAGAGGAAATCATGCAGCGGACTTCTAATAGGCTAAACATAGACTAAGAATATACAGCATATTAAATTAAACCCTCTTAACTACTCTGCGCATGCAAAAAACCAATCAATTCATACGGCTGTCAAAGTTGCACTTTGTGGTATTTGCAGCAAAAGGATTAGAGCTTTAATAAGAACGATCAGATAACCGCAAAATAAGAAAGAAACCGGGTTCAGAAGCTAAAAATATCATAGATCGGTCCCAATAGACAAATTTTCGTGATCTGTTAGGTTTTTATATTCGAAATTGTTATCTAACTACAATCAGTACCTGTCCTACTTCTGGACAGGAGCCTGTAACGAAGAAACGTCTGAAGCGTTACACTCATGCGACATAAACTTTTTCTATTAACAGTCGACAAATGACCAGACGAACTAATGATGGTGAGTAGTTCTCGCTGCACTTCATGACACCGGAGAAATCACCGACCCGATGTCAGCCGAGAACGAAGCGACAAATTCGCATTTTCACTATTGCGATCGACATTGAAATAAATTAAAAAACAAAGCATTAGGATATTTCATGTGTCAAAATTGGTCCAAAAGATTTTTTAATCTATCCTTACAAAACGCAAAAAAAAAACATATACAAAAATAATATCTGTGGAATATTAGTAACTAAATAATTACATATATTAAGATTCGGAGCATGGTCACTGTACTTGTTTTATTATTTTGTTTGTCTTATAAGTAAAATTTTTGTAATTTCTACTATGCCAAAGCAATTTAGAACCCATGCACTCGTTCCTACTGACAAACCACGACTGAATTGTAGTACGAATTTAGAACGCGGAATCTAATTTTTACCCGCGAACACCTGTCATCTTATCATTCGGCACATAAATCTGTGGACCTCGTAAAGTCTCATAATACAGAAGTCGGAACGGAACGAAACTAGTTTGCGAATCCTATTAAATAATAATGTACAATGTAAATATTTGATTAAAGTCAGCACTACACGAACATTGCCGAAAGCCGTCAGTAAAATCGACCCACTTTGTATTCAAACATTCACAAACCATTCAACATTACATGTTCATTATTCGACGTTACAAGTTGTTATAACATAACGGACGGTCATGTTGACTAGAAAATTACATCCGACAAAAGTATTAGGCGCCGTGATTGGTACATGGCACCGGAATTCATTAAATTCCTCATACAATTTGGAAAAAATGATACAATAGTCAAACGAGTAACTAAACACTGTACCTCTATATTATAATAACACATTCAAAACTTTTTGCGTCAATCGTTAAATACCGTGTCAATAACCTACCATTGTGTTATAGTGGCTCTCAATCTATGTAGACCTATGTTATTTTACGCTGAGGGTATTTAGTAATTGTTTGTGTATTGCGATTATTAAGGTATGTTTTATTATATTAATACGTGAAGAAAAAACTTCGTATCGCTTTTTCTACTCTGTTAATGTGCGATTTTCGTTTATTTTTTGGTTTGTTTGATAGCTAAAAAACTTTTGTGTTATCAATAAAAAATGGTTACATATTATGGAATAGTTATTCCACCACTAGACGAACACTAGTAAAAACTTTCATCACGAAGTATTGTATGTTAAAAAAGAACAACAAAAAATTGTATGTTATGGCGCATTTTATGATATTGATATTTCATTTTGTATGTGTATTTTTTCCAAATCAACGCGTAGATATCTGGTTAGGAATACTGATTTGTCTAAGATCCAGTGACTCTGTTTTGGTTTTCATCAAAATTGGGCTCGAGACGCATTTGGATACTTTTCGTTAATGCCCATGCCCACTTGAAAAATTCAAAATGAAAAGCAATTTCTTTTTATATTACCGGTACTCTTACTAAAATTTGTAATTTAGCATTTTCCTTATGTTTGTTATATTAAAGAATAATAGACATTCACAGACACTTTTGGTTAAAAAAAAAATTTTGTACGTATACACCAAACGTCGCTATACCAAAAAGTTGTACAGCCGGCGACCGAGTACTTTCGGTAATATTTTTTACGCATTTCCACGCTCCACGCGGTAGATGCAATCGCGCCGGCAGTCGTTTACAGAGATGGGTCAATAACTTCTTATTGAACTTGAAGATACTGTCATTTTGACAGTTGCCTGCCGGATTCTTGTAGATTTTGTTTTAATCGACATTTGCTACTTAACCCTGACTTCCTTTTAATCTGTTACAGATTGGGAGCACGTGCGGCGCGCGTAAACTCGAAAGTGTGAGCTTATTTATAGCTTTATAAGAGCTTATAAGTGAAGTGCATTAATACACTGAATATGAAGTGACTGAACGTTTTATTTTCTTTCCTAAATTACCACATAAATACGAACAGTATCGTAGAAACGATACGTTAAGCTGAAGGAGCAAAAACTATGACACTGTTGATGTATCAAATAAACTTTACAATATTTATCGCGCACTTTTTGTTATAACATTTTGCTTTTTAAATGAATTATAAGCAAGGAAAACATAATTGCTGTATTTATTCTATTATCTATGTTCTATAAAAAAAGTTGCTAAGTGATTTGATATAATCTACGGGTATGATTGGTTTTCTTAATTTGTTCTGTTTTCTTTTAATCTGTTAAAAATAATGCTGTTTTTAAAGAGTTCAATGGAACTACTGTAGCGATGAAACTTTTCTTGGATGTTTCACCGACCATTTATGCCAAAATTGATAATATTTCGAGTCATTAATGAAAGTCTAAATATTAAATTAGAAAAATGTTACAAGGTTCATTAACAGTTTATAAAAAACATGTTGATATATAAATAAAATGACTGTTAACATTATACTACATTATTGTATTTGTTTGGTTCGGATTACAAGCATTGACTTAAAAACATCGTTAAAGTAGTTTCACTTATTCAAGATTTACAATAATTATGTAAACCATATTTTTTATATTATCAATAAATGATGAATAAAAATTTAAAATCATTCAATCATGTAGGTATTCTGTAAATACACTTATGCACGTCATTTTTAACTTCTACTACCGTTTCGAAAAGGTCCTTTAACATCGAGGAGAAGAAATGGCGAAAGAACATC
>DWPT01003465.1:0-14400 GCA_018251895.1 Agathymus mariae mariae | reverse complement strand
GTCTTGCTGATGTCCATGGGCGACGATGACCACTTACCATAAGGTGGCTCGTCTGCTCGTTTGTCGGCTATTATCATCAAAAAAAAGCTATTATAGAGCTTTAATAAAGATTTAAGAAGAAATTAATAATATAAAACATAGCTATTTTTTGTCAGGACTAATAGAGAGTAAATAGTTTGAAAATAGTCCTACAGCAATTTTCTTCCGTCTCTTTCTCGCAAGTAGGTTTTTCTGTTAAGCTCGAAATATCACTCGCACACTGTGTTCTTCTATTACGTTAATATATTATGGGTTAAATATAAACTTTAAACATATTAGCGTAGACGTACCACGAAGGATGCAAATATTGCGTAGCAAAAACTATTAGGCGCAAATACAGTTATTATAACTTATTTCCAGCTGTTCTGTCATTTTTGACTGGATTCAAAAATGCAGAGCTTCTCAATTCGTTTGTAGTTTTTTTATGTTTGCTACCTCTAAACTCTGTTATTTATTAACCGATTTTGATAATTTATTTTTTGTTTTCTGTTTACTTCCCGTTTCGTCTCAATTAAGTAATAGGAAAACATACCGTTTCTTAGGGTGAAAGAAAGGAAATGAAGTGAACAAATTGACATTTTTGAAATTAATATCTATTTTTTTTTTGTTAAAATATTTGTTATTTAAAACCGTACCTAATTGTTTATGTTCATGCATTCAAAAATTTCAAACCATTACAGTCTTTATACTACAACACGAATAATTTTTCCATTTTTAATTTTTGCAAGAATCTTCGCTAAGGCTGTACGTTAATATATAACCTGTCTATTTAATTTATTTAATGTTAACACTGATAATCTATACTATATACTATATCTAATCATCTATACTATCTACTGATAATCTATAAAACGGTAGGTAGGTACTGGGGCCTAATCTGAAGAATAAATATTTTTAACTTTTTTGTAACCGTTGTCTGTCTGTTTATCTATTTAACCCCCTCGTCAACCATTAGACGTATGGGTAGATTTTGGAGTCTCTACAAATGCAATACCAACTTCCCCAGCCCAACGGGCACGTCCCGTAGGGATCTAGAACTTCTAAAAGTTACTAACTTCTAAAAGTTCTTACTTCGCTTTCCAAGAAAACCGCAATAAGGATACCACAATTTGAAATCGATAACAGATACATATAGCTCTGATATTTGGTTATTCTTATTTTTAGCATTTTGTTTCCAATATTATACAATTTTAAAACTTTGGATAAAACAAGCTTTTTGCCGTTCTTTTTGGAGTCAACGGTTTTAGACAACAAAGCAAAAAATACTTTCCGTTCGAATGAGGTCAACAAACAACAATGAAATTTAAGATTATGATAATGAAATCTAATCGAGCATCCACACGCCACACAATGACATTGACAATCAGAAATGTTGAAAATCTTGTAGGTTCGGTATTATGAAGACTTTTCAATCTAATAAATTCTTGACTGACCCGAAGCTAGAAGACTGTGTTTAATCAGAAAATAATGAGCTCTGATACGAAAAAGAAGACAATACGGAAGCAGCAAACTAAAGAGAAAGAAAAGAAGACGGAAGAGTTAGCGACGACATCGACATGCAAACGTTGTACTAGGAAAAGCAATATCAAAGAAGAAGGCTTCTACAAATATAAGAATATGATTGTCAAAAATATAAGAGCCCAAGAAATAAAGGAAAATAATAGAAAAGTGATTAAACACTCTAAGAAGCGTATGAAAGTTCAACGCGTTAAAGAAAATCCTCGTACAGATGCTGGTAAGAAAGGAAACGGTGATTAAGGAAGCTGATAACACTCAAACGTTTGCAAAATATTTTATTATCTCTAATTGGTAATAAATAATTGAAATAATAATCATTCGCATCTTATTTTGCGTGTCAAAATCATACAAAGCACGCACAGTGCTTAAAACTATAACTGTTCTATAAACATGTAATCAAGTATGTTCATTTTGATTTGGAAACAGTTCCTTATCTTATATTTTTAGGTAGGTTTCTATCTTTTTCCTAATTATGGTATATCCTTTTGAGCAACGTATGTCGTCCCTCCTGATGTGTCTCTGGTCTCTGGTCTCTATACCACCCAGTTCAACTCCTAGTCACAACCATGCTTTTTAGAATCAACTGTAAAACATTTCTTTCATCTTTAGGTTGCAGTGCTCAAAAGCTTGTACAAGGTACCCCGTTTTCTTCTAAGCGGTACCTTCTATGTTACGCATATCTACGGTTAGCATTGGCCGCTTACTATCTAATGGCCCGGCTGCTTATTTGTCGGCTATTGACATAAAAAATAATCCGTACCAGACGAAACAGAGGAAAATACAGAACACAACATACGATGTCTATGGGGAATTTGTACACATATATTTTATGGCGACGTATTCAATACCAAGTTTTATGTGATTTGTATCAAATTCGTTCAGCAAAGTCTAGGAACTACCAAGCATACTAATCCACGCCTACATTACGCTAATTTGTTCTTATGCATGTGAATCGAAGCTCGATTAGACCTGCATAAATCTAATCACTATTTCTGTATTTCAGTTGTACATCAACGCTTTACTGACCATTTTTGTTGATCTACGAATAATACTAAGGTTGGTGGGATACAGAACATAAGTCAAATATTTACTTTTCTTTTAATACGTATCTGGCCTTCACTGATCCCGAAACGCAATATATAAAATATTTATTTGTTGAACAACGACCTCAATTTTTTATCATCTCTAAGGATATACGTAGAGAATGCTGTTAGATATTAAGTCCACCTATTGTGTTACGTAGTGGTTTCAATAAAGTGTAAATAAATAAATAAACCTGTCTGTAGTACACAAATCACAGACAAATGTATTCCAGTATACCAAGTTGAGTGCTCTATAATCATCAAGGAATCTAAACTTTCATAGCCGGAATAAAAACATAATTTGCCAATTTTTTTTGTTTTGAGCAAATTGGCTTATGTTCTTTAGTTTGCCGACCATAGTTCAAAGATTGCATATCCGTTACAGATTGGTGAAGGGGTCAAAAATTATTCAATTTCTTATCCACCCGAAGGTATCTATAATGCACCCATCTAATAATAACAACAAAGACCTTCAAAACTTCTTAGAAGATTTCGTTACTAGAAGTCAGCCATCCGCCTACCGAAGGTGCTTCATTTAATATTAACTAACCTAACGGATACTTCAAAATTAGCTAGAAAACGTACTGTCGTATTTAATCTGTCGGTATGACGCAATCAGTTGCACAAGCAGTAGGGACCATGTTTTATTCCGTGCCTTTCCGCTTCACTTCAGGTAAAGGAATATTTTAAACGATTCATGGCTGATTCGTTTGAGCTCCATTCATGAAATGTTAATTACTGTATACTTGTTTCATTGCACAACCGTCGATGCAGCACTTTATTTAGTAAATATTCATCTCTAACACTACATAGCCAAAAACAAAGTCTCCTCTTGTCTGTCTGTCTGAACGAAATTATTCTGCAAATTTTACAAATAGTTAAAATGAGTCTTGAAGCATGTTTTAAGTCACCTATGACTTTATCCTAATAAACATGATTTATTTAAAAACCCCTCCTAAACACAAATAACAATAGTTTTGGGTACGATTACTATTCATGATATCTAATTTTTTTATTATTTTTTTAAAGATTCATGTGGTGCCTTAGTCCATCCAGCTTGTTCGTTTTGCCAATTTTTATCAATGATTGCCTTATACACAACACCTTATATTCACAAGTTACCAAAAGTTACTACTACGTCCGATTTACTAAAACTAAAACAAATTACTAAAAATAAACGAATAACATTTTCAATACACAATATATTCGACACATTTCCCCGCAACACAAAATGAAAGTAGTAAACAATATCAGGCGGCATACAGCCCTAAGGGTATAGTTCGATTAATTTTACGCCCGAGTATACGATATTTGAAATATTAGTAGCAGTTTATTTCCACTCCTTCGCTACCAGCTGTTTTTCCAGCAGTGTTTTTTTTTACTGTAAAGTTGAATAATTGACTTATTCACTTGAAGGCTGAAAGGGACTCCGTAAACCTATCTATCCAATTCAACCTACCCTTCTAGATATCAGAGGAAGCAATGGAAGAGGTCGCTGGACTCGTACTGATTATATATACCCAACGATCTCCAATCAAAGTCATCCGTTCCATTCATTCTAGAAGCAGAGTGGCAGCTAAAGAAGTAGAAAACCTTAAATCAATAAACGAGTACCGTTGAATTGCACTGTAGTACACAGCCCGGCGATTGTCAACAGGAGGGAACATTTGCTATAGAGTCAATCGTTGGTTATATGGGTGCATAACCAGTTGGGGTGAGTGGCTTGGACTCGAAGACCATGAAGTCTTACTTCTCTGCTTCGGTTGCAGTATCAAAGAGCCAATTATCACGCAAGTTCCACACTCCGTCCTTGACCTTCAATATATCGTTATGCCAGTGGTATTACTGATGAGCATGGACAGTTTTAATATGTACTATTTCGAAAAAGTTTCTTCCTTTGCTGTCTGTGAACAATGAAACATAACAACACAGCAAAATACCAGAGTGACGCGAACATTCGACGCCATCTTTTATTCTTTTGCCTTCCCGCCTAATTCAGAACGAAAGGATTTTTTCCGACATGTTTGACTTAATAAAATAATAAAATTGGAAAGTTGATAAAATAATATGAAAACAAAATTGATATAGTAGAATAAATAGCCAAATAATAGTAACCATCTCAACGACGAAATCACTTCCACAGTTGGCTGCACACTATCCACTCTTTTCAATAGTTTCCTCTCAGAATGGAAAGGTTTGTCAGAACCAATATTCACCGATTTGGAATAACTTGCGAGCAAGTTTACAAAGTCTGTCCAGCTAATTAGTAGTTGTATCAACGTTAGATAGATGTATATAAACACACCACGCACACAAACGCACGCATCCACACATATATAAGTGTACATGTATACTGCCATATGAATTCTATACAAGCCAAACGTTCTGGAATCCTTATGAGAGGATAAAAGGTAGAGTGAAATGCGAGATAAGCATACAACTCATCAACATTTTGATATGAAATTCCGGTCCGCTCCCTGAATGAATGACACATAGACATTCCTACTATTACATGACTCTGTATTACATTCGGTGTGCATGCTTTAAATCACTACTTTGGAATGTTTGATGATAATTATTTTTTAATGTTCGGAAAATGTTTCACCATCCTTTATGCTAAAGTAATGTGCGTAAAATTGAAAAAAGAAAAACAAAGAAACAAACAATACTATAATAAATAGGAAAACTTTTCCCACGTAAATTAGTTTTGGATATGACTATTTTTTTCACTTATTCACTTCATATGACTGGCGACGCGTCGGTGATACGTTTTATGTTACAAATATCTATGGGTTGCACTTATCATCAGAAATTTATATAAGTCGTTTACAGCCATTAAATTAAAAAGTTTATGAACAAACAGCTTTCACAGAATTCTGACTAAAATTAGAACCTGAGACACTTTGAGATCTAGAAATTTTGAGTTGTCTAACATATCAGTAAACAGTAATCACGATTTTATATTGAACTTATAGTTTTTAAAATTGTGTCGGACATCACTACACGAAATCCATAAGAATCCATCCATCCACTAATCCATAGTTAAGCTCATGGTAAACAAATTGTTTCCCTAAATTAAACGTATTCTAGGCACCAAATGCAACCTATATAGGATTTTAAAGTCAAATTAGCTACAAACAATCTATTAAGAGTGAAGCAAACGTTTGTTTACATTGTCAGAAATATATGAAATTTATCACTAATCACTATAATTATTGTCTTTTGTCATTGTAATACCTCTATTTTGTAAATAACACTTATGAAACACGTTGATAAATACACAATAATCCATTCATGTGTAAAAATATGGCGCGTAATACCGTAATGAGGTAATTTCCGGAACGCGTGACTTAACATAATTTCCGCAATTTTTTCTTCTTCTATGTCAAATATCATAAAACATATATTCGGTGTAAGGCTTGAAAATTAAAAATAAATTTTCAAGGCAAAGTCTAGATAAGGCTGACATATCGTTGGAAACATGGAACCTGATCCAGGGTAATCTCAAGTTTAATTAAAGAAAACAAAACAATAATTGTAGAAATTATTTTTTTTTTTTAACCTAATCCCACAGCTTGCCTGATAGAGACTGCAACTTAGTCATAAGACCGCCTTTGACATATATTTTATTCTTTTTATTTTTGTATCTTTACTGTACAAGAGTGTAAAAAATAAAATTATACTGCTAGTTACTTGCTCAGCTTTAGCAAGGGTGCAATTTACTAATGGAGAAAATGGAAGTGCGCTTAGCAAAATAAGTCTCTCAATTAGTTCGTCGAGAAGGGATTTATTTATCAAACCAAATCTTGCACTGAACTTTTCTTTGTGGTTAGGTGAGCGAAACAGATGTTGGTGACGGTTTGTATATAGGTATATACTTTTATTTATCATAAACGCATCTTTCCCTTTGTGGGAAGGAGGGAGAATCAGAGAGGGTGAATTTTTCAAAAAAAAAAATTATTCATACAAACCACTTCCTAATTATTACGAACACTTCCAAAAACATTCAGTCATATCGGTTAAGTCATTCTCAAATAACGTTCTTACGTACATGTGGTGATTGATTTTTATTCAAATTCCAAATCATTTAATAATTTATGTATTCCTTAAAGAATCTTATGCACATTATATTTTGCTCTTACTGTCCTTTCGAAAAGGTGCTTTAACACTGGGGAGAAGAAACGGCGAAAGAAACTCTACAAACTACACAAACAATAATAACATTGTATCAGTAAGAACAATAAAGATGCATGATATATAAAGGTTACACGCGCTCGAAGGTAAAGAGCATTATCCACAAAATTTATTGAAAGCCCCTATCCCAAAATTGACTGTTATATTTTGGATATTACACAACATAAAATATAATTTATTGAAAACGGGCAATGTGAAGGACTGGAATTATATAACTGCATGTTGGCCCGTCTGTCTTCTTAAATACGAGTATCCTTCTTATTATTAAATTATCTCATATCCCAATGTATGAATATGAAAACGACATTGATCTGTGAACACGCAGTGTAGTTTATGTCAAAAGTTCTGCAAGTTGCAGCCGATATGCTCCAAAGTCTATCTCTTATATAAAAATTTCCAAGTTTCAGCGTACACTTCGTTCAAATTAATAATAAAGCAACACTGAAGTCCTCTTTTCTATTAAAAAACAGTCATAAAATTCGGTTAACGATTGATATTAATATATATATAAACATACACGTATAAAGAATAAGGAATGTATTGAGTAAACCATTCTTTTTTTATAATATGATATGATGAATTGTGATAAATAATAACATGTTTCTCAGTTCTTTAATATTTTTATTTTATATCGAGACCGTCAAAGAACAATAGAAATTAAATAATTACAACAAATATATTTTTATTATTAAATCAAATAATTTTTTAACCATATGGCGCTGGTCTTTATGTTGCTGAAGTTGGATGTGATTTTAGTAATTTATCCAATGAGCTGCACCCTTGTATGGATTTATCATATAAATTAAAACCTAATCTAAATGTGATTTCATACACCTGGCCAGGAACTGGCTAAACTCTCAACAATAATCACACATTACATTTGTATCCAACGAGCTACATCATTTCATGGGACTGACATAAATAACCTGGCCTAACCTAAATGTGGCTTTGTACTCCTGGCTGGGCACTGGCTACACTTAAAGAATAATACTTCAAATGAATTTTTTTTTTATATCTTAATAGCCAACAAACGAGCAGAGCCACCTGATGATAAGTGAACACCGTCGCCCATGGACAACATCAAGCCCAAAGGTATCACTGATGCGTTGTCGGCCAGGAAATGAGAAGGTAAGAAAGAAAGAAAGCACTGGCTCTCTAGCCCTCAGCCGGAACACGACGAGTCGTTTGGCGGCTGACTCAAGCGGGAGGATGGTAGTTAGCCAGGCAGGCTTCACGGAAATATAATAATACCAATAATAATATTAGGGCCTTAATAATAATACATATAATATAATCTTTACGCAAAAAAAAAGTTGTTTTAACGCGACTAGAATGAAATATGCATAATATAAAATGAAAATATTTGAACTGTAATAGGTACTCACAATGTGTATTTTATAATCATAATTCAACCCATCATAGATCGAGGAAAGGCAGAACTGCGGTGTGTAAGAAAAACAGCTGACATTGCTCTGCTGTACGATTACTGATTTATGAAATCTGCAACTTAAAATTCTACTAATGTGATATTCCGATGACCTTATTTTTGGGTCCACCTTTGCTTTACCGCGATTCGAGGTACAACAGTAACAATACACCAATATTTTGCAATATTTTGTCCCTTCTTTCGCATAATCTCTGCAAAAAATTTGCTGTAACAAACACATCTGACATTGAATTTTCTGATATAACTTCAATTTTTTTTAATGTCTTAGTCATGTGTGGTTGTAATTGAAACAAACTAAACTAACAAAGGCGAAGAAAAATACCTTATGCAAATACAAAAATATATGAATAATCTTAGCCTTAAGATGGCATTTATTACTTATTTGAGAGAGGAGCCCAGTCATCTCCACGAGTTTAACCGCTTCAGAAAATATTCGTTTACAAATAATACACCTACCCGATATAATAGCTATTTTTATCAAGTACTTAATATATTGAATCTTGGACTCATTTAATTGTTTTAGGGTTCGGTTTTGATAGACATATTTTATGTATTTTTTTATTTTATTTATGATTTTTTGTTTTTATGAGAAACAGATTCATTAAACCAAATAGCAGAAAAATAATCCAATATGTATTTTTCATACATTATCCGGGGGAAAAATATCCTAATTGTTTACCCCTAATGTAATGAATTTAGATCATTTTCTTTTTTTTGGAATTTGATTAAAAAGCTATTGATAACAGAGCATCTATGCCCTATTATCTACGTCTCCTATGTCATCTATAATTTATCTATTTTACTGCTTGTAATTCAGGAGGCTAAATATTCATTGAGTTGAGTCCTGTATTCCAGAATACATTTGAAATAATGGAATAATATCATAATCAAATAACACAAAATGTATATTTATTTTACCTTTAAAACCTAATTTAGTGAATAAATTGAATCTCGTAAGTCATGTCGTATTTGTCCATAAATACATTTTCCTTCCAAAAATATTATTAAATAAACTCGAAATACAACCATATTTATCGTTTTTAACTCCTTAATTAATAATGAAATTTTAATGGAATGGAATACTGATAAATAGTGTGACGTGGCGGAATTGAACCTAGAGTATCTACCAATATATTTAGCTCGAGCCCGACTCCAAACATTTCACTGTGTAGCACACTTAACATATTTGCCTATTTTAATCACATTAATTAAACAAGCTTATCATCTTTTGGTTTTTAGAACTGTAAATTTGAAAATAGTGATTTTTGATTCTTTACGTTTTGTTTTTTACATCGGATCCCTAAAAATATGAAGCTTTATTTTATTTAAAAAACGTACTGACGTGTAGAATTCTCTTTAAACACTTATTTGTACCGTCGTTTCAAACCGACGTTGAAATAAATAGAAAAGAATTCGCAGCCTTCCTGTGACGCAAGAGAATGCTCGCCCAGAAAGTAAAATGAAACATTTCAGTAAATTAAACCTGTTTGCTTGAGTTCATATTACTAAGTTTCGAGCTAATTTGATTTTTTGTAGACTTCCTGATAATTTATTCTTGTTTAAAAGTAACTATTATTTTAAATATGAATATTCTACTAAAAGTGAAATATACTTCTACCACAAACTGGTTTGTAGTTAAACTTTCTGTCTTAAATTTATTTTATTTCCTTATAACGAACTAAAGTAACACAAATGCTCATTTGATAAAATAGAATCATGTCGATCAATCCCAATTGAACTGTAACGGAAAAACATACCAGCTTCGTTAAAGGATCAATATTAACCTTTCAATCTCCTTCAGTCACCCATTCAATTCCTTTAGCCGCGACCCATTCCATAATTCGTCTGTCCGACAACCAGCCCCACAGCATCTGATTTCGCCTTGGAGCTAGATCGGAAGAAAATCACTATCGCACGTTTCTCATCGCTACGTGACAAAATATACCGAATAGTCCAACAACGTAACATTTTAGAAATTATCAAAGTGAAGTTCTAATTTACTGTGTACAGTCATCATAATGGCCAAATGTTAAACAAGCAACGATCTATATTTATAATATAAAGAAAGAGTGTGAATTTTGTAAAATTTCGTATTAGAAAACTATTTTTACTAGTTAAAGGTTAATAATTTAAGTAATAATGATAATATAACATGAATACATAATTTACTTGAAGTAATAATGGTATACACTTTGTTTTATACTATTTAGAGATATGTATGAATTATACATACGTGATATCTATTAAGATTGCTCAGCCCGAACGAAGTCAGGGCAAGCTGGTAGTATGTTATAAAAAACCAAATATATTTATCTAGTCTTTGAACCACAAGTTGATTTTCAGAAAAACAATACTTTAAATTTAGAACAAACCATCTGTGCGCCCATCTTAGCACAGGCATTAAATTGCTACTAACTTCAGTTTGAACTGCGATATTCTTTGAAATGGTTAAATAAATTCGTGAACTACAAAGAAAACCAAACAACAAAGAGAGGGAGAATAAAGAACGATCTTCCCATGCATCTTTGTTGCATATACGATAATAATGGCTCTTGGACAGTTTTCTTGTGTGTTTTGTGTGTTGTCTTGTGTGTTTGTCAGTGTTTGTCATGTCTTGCTTCTCTTCAAGTAGATGTGTTTAGAAATAGGATTTAGACATGAAATAAGATAAGTTATATTACATTACTGACAGGTTTAGTAAAAGGTCGTGACGTCATAGATGGGAATTTACTACAGCTAATTTTGGTACAAATCAGTCTACAGTCTAATAGAATTCGATTTATGCTTCGTTAGATGTTACTGCACATTTATATTTCTTGTGAGCTTCCTAGAACATGTCTGCAAATTGCCAACTTATAGATTATAAACGTTTGTCATTGAATGAAAATGTGAAACTGGATCTTCACATTCCAACTATTAGTGCATCCTTCGTCCGATGTTAGGAAAAAAATTGAGTAACTTTTTATAATAAATAATAATAATGCGTAATTAATATACTTTATATTCTCAACACTAAAATTTTATCCAGTCTGAAGACGCAACAGCTCTTCTTTGATATTCGTAAAATATTACCCACTATCAGCTAAACGTTAATATGAAACCCGCGTGTATGATTTCTCTTGAAGTTTCGGAAATAATATGCTTGTTGTTGATAATATTGATTAAATAAATTTGCATTTATTCCCTTTGATTGGACGAAACGGACGGCTTGTCTATGACGATCTTTTCAAAAATGACGAAAGGATCTAAGTCAGAATTGATACCTCCACTAAGTCCTCCACAAGTACGATTGGATCGCTTTCTAATTACAATATCGACAAATAACTATTCAGTCATTCATAGAATTCTCTAAATTCTATGAGTATTCCTAGACAGTATCTACATATTAGACTCGTCGAGCCATTTGTAAAGAACTGATCTTGGTTACCACCCGAATGGCAATGCCGGCTGGCTTTTTATCTTGTTCAAGATACCAGGCCAATATACTTTCTGCACAGTATCAATTATTTGCTTTAAGTGGATTCAGATTCAAATAATTTCTTATATACGCGATAAATAATATTCCTAAACTAGATTCTTTAATTGTTTATGACAATATCTGTATAACACAGTCACATATCAATATATGTATGGAACGTCCATACATAATAATAAAGATAATGCGCCTACATATATTCAGCACACGACCCTTCACAATCCCCTTGTGTCTCACAAATAAACAATTGGAAAACCACGAACCTTTAGATATTCAATAATTTTCCTTCCAAAAAAATAAACTCTTGTTTCATATTCTATACAAATATCTAAAATGCTACTAGAAAATTAGTATTTTTAATAAGAACATTTTAGATATATATTGAGTTAATTACTAGTGATATTTAATGAATAATTTACAAGCTCTCGTTCCAACTCACTGTTAGTTTAAGGGGTTTTCAACAAAAGAAAAAAATATTATTAAGTAATACCCTAATACAAATTATGTAAGCGTAAACTTTAGCGTTACGACTGTCCGTTACAGAAAATATATGGTACAATTACTGCTGTATTGTACTGTATTATTAACTTTCAAGTTTGTGAAGATTCTGAATTAAGATATAAATATTTATCACATGCCTAACCTTACTCCATTATTCTAGGGCCAGCGCAGTATATTTTTTCTATTCCACATTTTACCTATCGTTCATATTTATAGTATAAATCGAAAAATATCACCTAACGACCTATTTGTACCCTCTCAGAGTTGATTAATAGAACAAAATTCAAAAGAATGATACGCAATAGTTATAGAGGTATACAAAATAAAGGAACCGGAATTAATGAATATAAAAATAAAATTACAGTCGATTCACAACCACTAGACGACCATTATTATTTTTAATTTACGTGGCACGTGTTTACAACCGCGTCTACTATTGTTACGTAATAAATAATATTTCTAAAATGCTCGTTGATTTATCGTTACAATGATTAATAATAATAGCACCACCAAAACTGTTTGCTGAAACGAATGACGGAATCTTTGTGTCTGCGAAGTGCGTTCGGAAGTTCCACATCGTTTATCATGCAGCTTGTCGCTCGGTGGATTTAGGTCTGCAATGTGTTCAGTGAGACTGTATCATGCCGATTTGATATTATTATATCTTGTAACAGAAGTTTTCGAGACAGCTTTGAGGTAATGACGTAAAAGTACTTATCCTTGTAACAGTAAACTTGTAAATCTGTTAGATCAGGAACTTTGCAACTTAAGTCGGCGTAGAACTTATTGATTAACTTGGAGTTTTCGATAAGCGATAGTTAATCTATATATAACTATGAAGTATATTGAATGGTGATGATAGAAAGCTTGATCATTTACTGATAGGTAAAATATATTAATTTTAAATTATTTTACACCTTATTGTACGCTGTAATACATGTTTTTTATATCTCTTTGACTAAATAATATTTGATCCCATTTATTTATATCACATCCTATGAGCTAAGCGGTAATAGAGAAGTTACTGGCATCTCAGTCTTCCACTCAGAAAGCCTGGTATACAATCGTATGTTTCAAAGTTATATTCACTTGCGTCAGTAAAATTGCCATCCTACAAAATCATAAAGGCAACCCGAATCCAGTAAATTTTGAAATCAAGTTTTTAAACATTTAATATTTTCGTATACCTATATGGTTGTGTTCCTTTGATAGATTTATAATAAACTGACATGACTGTGGTCTTAATTTCTATGATACGAGATTCACTTTTATTCACATCACATATTTTACGGTCAGTTAAGTTCCAACCAAATATTCAATAATTATATAAATACTCATTATTCGATCTATTGTATTAGCTTTATTGTGTTTTTTTAGATTTTTAGGATTAGCGAAAAAGCAGACTGACCATCTGATGCTAAGCAGTCATCGTGGCCTATGGACATGAGCAACCTGAGAGAAATCGCCTATGCGTTGCCGGCCCTGAAGGAGAGCTCATTTTACGCCCTTTTTGAAGAACCCATGTCATAGCTAGGATGGAAGCTCATTTTCTCTACACTTATAGCTTCAGGCATACTGTTACAATCACACAACCTTATTCAGATAACATCAGCTTGGATGTTGTCCGAGACCTCCGGACTACTTTGAAGACTTTCGACTAGTATTAAACCTCGAACAAATTTTTGAGTGGATTTGAAATTTCACCAAACGCAAATTCTAAAATTTGTTTTCATAGCAACATGGGTGAACCGCTGCAGCGAGGACCTGGGCTGCCTCGATCTGGAGAACGATCAGCCGCTTGCTCAGCTAAGTTCCGTGCAGACCGACAAGATGACGCTCTTCTTCACAGAGATGCTAGACCACGACCGCGATGACGTCATCTGCGACCAGGACTTTGATGGGTTTTTTGAGGTGAGACATCGAGGATGATTATCTTGTTAATGTTGGAATAATAGATAAGAACAATCAAATAGTTGTCAAATGCCATTATAATATTGATCCCAGGTAATTTGTTGCTTTACGAACACAACACAGCACAGCGCAGGCGCCTAACTGCTGATTAAAATAATATACTAAAGTAAATAAAACTATATTTTTTCATTTATCAAGATATATAATAATCTATGAGATTGCCGTATTCGGCG
>DWPT01003464.1:0-14403 GCA_018251895.1 Agathymus mariae mariae | reverse complement strand
ATATGGATTTATTGAACACCTCCTTAACTTCTTCCTAACACTGTGGGTTGACTAGTAGAGAATGCCATTAAGCATTATGTGCACCCAATGTTATCTCTAGTGAATTCAATAAACTGGCAAATCAATAAATAAAATGATCACTGAATTCATTCATATTTTACGTAAGCAAGACGAATGTCTTTTGTGCTAAATTTAAATAATAATACCGGGTAAATAGTATCAATAGAGCAGACATCCATTTACGGTACGTTGCAACGGGTACATTGGACCCAACCATAACTTTTCCATTACTGACAACATAACAAAGATATGTGGTTTCACCGTAGCACCACACAGCTGTCGATAATCGCTGCGATAGTATTTTTATTAAAATGAGTTAGTTCGATTGAAAAATGTGATTAACTCATACATGTTCTTATGAATGCAGAATATTTTATTTTTAATTAATCGTTCCAGTTTTAATTTTATCAAATTAAATTTGTTATCCGACGATCGTAGTTTATAGGTGCGTCACGTTTTTCGTCTAGGGAAGGATGACGACGATGATGATGATGATGTATGTCATACCGTTGTTTAAGAGTATATTTTATGAATTGTATGTGTTTTTGGAGTACGGGTTTTTGTTCTTGTAAGCCTACTTGGTGAATGCCGCGCTCGGATTCGTTCAGGACGGAGTAAACACGATTTTTTTTCTGAGGCGTGTGATGTCTCATTGATGTATACGCATGCATTAATATGCATGCTGGTCCAGGTAATCCTGGACACAAAAAGCCTAGTGCAGAATTGTAAGTGATAAGAGTTTATTATTTTTTGATTTAAAGTTATTATGGTCACAGTTTGTAATTACATAAACACTTATATGATTTATTAAAAATGTTAAAATTATTCGTATTTTTTATTTCCCAGGATTCATCAGCAAGATTCGCTGTCATCTGTTAAAAAATAATTACTCGAAAAAGGTTAAATTTAAAAATAAAAAACGTATACGTTACCAAAAATAAGAAAAAAATCAATTTGATTAAATTTCGCTAGTTGCTAACAATGTATAATTTTTTTACGATTTTTTTCTCGCATCAAATACATTTTGAAGCAACTCTCATCTCATTTATACTCACGTGAGTTAATTGCATGGCGAATATAATAATGCTACATATAATTATTGTAACATACACTCAAGATGCGTGAATAAACATGAACCCACATAAATCCCTGTCTTTACCGGGATTTCCATCACTGCATACTTTGCTCGATAGTCCGATCCTGGAACTAGGTCAAGAACCAAATAACTCGTCGTTTAAATTGCTAACAAAGTATTCAACTATGGTCCGATTGTTGGTTACGCAAATTAAACCCTGGTTTCATATATATTTATGACTGTAATTGATGAGGGAGAGAGCTTTTGAGTAACTATTGAGTCTGACTAGTAGGTCTATCTAAATAATGCGAGGTAAGAGGTAGCAAATCACTGTCTCCATCATTGCAATCGCATTATCATATTGATCTATGTAACTGGGTCTAAATATAGCTAAGAGACAGAAAAGTCATGAGTATCGTGAGTGAGTTTGCGCATCTGCACATGCTCATAAATAGTTGGTCAAACATATATTGCTTCTCGGAACTGAATGACGCAAATAAAAAACTGAAAGCAATTTGCTTCACGTCAGAATTGACAGATGACACTATAACTAGGCACGTGGTACCTCATGTACAGCAGGTAGAAAATAATCTACTAATGAATACTAATAAATTCTATTGAAGTGATCCTATGAAGCAGAGCGTAAATATCACCAGGATATCAATTCAAGATTTGGTAGCCGTGGAATGACTGTCGAGAAATTTAAATATCGCAACAAATTTAACTTTTACGAGTAATAGCAGAATCGTTCTTCAGGAAAAACTTCGCAGAAACTTCCATCCCGCATAACGATGTAGCATTATATTAATGACTTTTTAAGTAACTTAAGTTGGGTAATGGAGTCAGTGAATGTGGTCTAAATTAAATCGTAAGTAACGGTTATTTTGCAGTACAAGTTATAAATAATCGGCTGTTACTAATGGCAATAGATATGTGATTAGAAAATAAGGGTCCGGCTCAATCTATCTTCGAGTCATAATTAACCTCCGCCGTCCGTGACGCATCTTGCTAAACGTTTCAGGAGACGTTGTTATTCCAGCTGTAGAATGTCGTATCATCCCGAATTAAATGTATTAAATTCAGCAAGCGGAATTTATTGAATTTATTAAATCACTATATTTTGAAAAGATTTAGTTAACACTGAACATGCTAAACAAGATTCAATTTGCAAAAAGGTTAAAATAAAAAAAAAATGAAGAGTTTATATGATTTTTTTCAAGGAAGATGAGTTGGACAAAATATTTGTAACTTCCAAAAATGTTCAGTGCAATCCATTGTTCTATTGAAAAGTTTGTGCAAACCAGTATAGTCTTTTAATCAATTAATTTTGTTTGGGTAGCCAGGTCACAGAAAGGTAGGTAACTGACCAGATTAGTTAAGAAACATGCTCTAGTATCATAGGAGCTACTACGTGGTACAGAGCACGACGATATTCAGGAAGGGTGGTTCGTCATATCCCTATCCGCTATTCAACAAGTTGAACCACTAGTTGGGCTTGAGTTCAAGGACGAATGGACCTTATATGCTTTTCCTCATAATTGCCACCACTTTGCTCTTTTTGTTCTGGGAACTGACGGTGCAAGAACAAAACAGTTAATAAATCAATCATGCACAATCACAAATACAAAGCCAAAAACATCCGACTATTTTACTGAATACCGTCAACAATTTTCGCTTTTGCTTGTATTGCTCGTGTTTGGCTATCATCATGTTCGTGAAGAAGTGAGTACGAAGATATTAAAGGATATTAACAAAATATTTGCACTGTAGTAAAATATATCTACAATATGTACGTCTGGATATTTTTGGAATATACAGAAACATATTCAAATCTACAGTGAAGCTAAATATTTCAAGCAACTATGAATTTCAGCATTAAAAGTAGTATTAAAACTTGACTTTATAAAATCTGTTTGAAATTTAAACTTCTCGACCTTAATGAAAATCTTTAGTTTCCTACTTATAAATCGGTAATTTAAAAAGTTATGACTTCAACATTTTCCAACAGTAACTAGACTGAAGTCTAAATATTGTAATAGATGAGTCATGGCATCGATCAACGTACAACACAAGTTTGGTTCTCAAGCAAATGCAATTTTCCATTGATAGGTTATGTTCCAACATTTTAATTTATATTTCCCTATAACCTTTTGGCTAATTATAGCTCGGGCCTCAGCAGCTAAATTAGAATAACTTGGGCGTCGTTTATCACATATAATGTACTATAATGATTAGTGGCTAATTCATAAAGAGACTTCTCCAGGATACGATCTTTATAGTAAATTTGTGATATTGCCATTATATCCCAGTACGAATAAGAACTAATCCAGGTAACGTCAAAACTCATCATCATTATATAAATTAAGGATGTTCTGGATACGCAATATCGGATCTGGATATGGATACGAATATTATATTTTACCTGTTTCGGTTATGGTTACGGATATAAAATTATTTCGGATTATCCTATCGTTTGGGATAATTTCAGTTACATATATCAGATGATTTACGACTTGGAAAAAAACGTATTTATAAGGTATCGGTTTAACTTTATTTCTAGCTATTATGTTATCGACTCGGTTGACGAAAATCCGTCATAACGTATTTTACATAGACTCGGCCGCTGTTTGAAATTATCCCAAACTTTTTTATCGGATTCCGATACGGTTTCGGATATATTTTGGCTTGAGTATATTAAACACATTCGAATGCACTGTGAAAAATTTCTTGTACAAGTATGCTCGTTCATTGTCAATTTCCTTGGATCTCGCAAGTGATAAAAAATATTTAAATCGGACACGGTTTTGACAAAAAAAAGGATGTGTGCAAGATTTAAGCCTCGGTCGTACACAGTCGATATAACCACTCCGCTTTAAACACTTCTAAATCGGCTTTATCTTTAATACTAGTTCTAAATAAATATAATACTAAAGTTACTCCGATTACCGTTAATCTGATACAACCTTGGCCCAGACTTGATAAAGTTTTATTTTAATTTGGACTTAATACTTACCTCATTATCATTTTATTGGCGTCTCTCGGAGACTTCTTTAAAAGTTCACAAGAGATAATTCACTAGGGCTTCGGTAAAGTTTATAAGAATATAAAATTATGAAAATCATTAGAAGTTTACCCAGAGACAAAGACTTCGGTGGTACTTTTTGTTATTTAATTTGTAATGATATTATGAATTGCACTCAAGTTCTTCTTTTTACACCCATCAAAAATAATCTTATTTGCGAATATGTTCTATATGTGTAAATAAATATAAAACAAGACTAAATAATTAAGTATACCAAATTAAAATCGATTTCATTAAACGAGAATCAAAGTATCATTGCTTCTGACCTTTAGTTCTGTGATATGTTTTATTAATTTCTAAAAATCGATAACCGTTAGCTACCGCGATTGTATCATGTTTGGTATATTTGACGTCACAAAAATATCATAAAATATTATGCGACATTTCCAAACCTAGTACTTAATTATTTTAGATAAAACTAGTCGTGGAGCAGCATCATATTAAACTGTACAAATACTCGTACACACTTCGACATAGTTACAAACTTGTCCAACCTAACTGCGGTGGCGCGGTGAAACACTTGACAGGGAGATAGGTGACATTTGAAACTGACATCATCTGTCCGTCAATCTATAGTATTTCTATTTCGATTTTGTGTTTTAGAACTGCTTCCGGTATAACTACTACCCTAACACACACGTTTCGGGATTCACCCAACCTATCCTTACATGTTCGTGTTGCCTTAAACTCATCCTCCTAGTTAAATTAGGTTTTTTCAAGTATTTTTATTAGTGCAATATCGATAGTTTTATTTGTCTGAGGTTAATTTCTCTGACTGCAGTCATTTGTATACTTTCTTCGGCACTGGTAATTTGTTTTGTTCTTGGGTGGATGAAAAAAGGTGTCAGGTTTTGTTGTACGACGTAAAAATCGACTTGATGTCATTTTGTTAAGATTAGTAATAGAAGACAAGCGTGACGGACATTCAACCATACTAATTATTAGTAGTAGTAGTTTACGCTGTATTTAAGTCTTCTTAAATTCGATGTGCGTTGCGCCTCAGTAAATTATCAACATATTCTAATCCCTGCATAACGTGATTTATCGTGACTACCCTAATCATAATTAATTTAAAATTTTATTTATTTACTTATAATTATTAAAACGGTGTCCTATATTTCATTTTTTTTATTCGGTTAAAAAAGGTAGAAAATAAAACTATAATTTATGGAGAAACGATAATCATGCAGGTAGCGAATAACTGTTGCATTATAGCACACCTAAAAATGGTATTAAATTAAAGTACATCATCTCATGTGTGAATTTTGCTCCTTTAATACTACTTGGCACTCGTACGATACTCTACACTCTTTACTTCGTTACATATTTTCCATGCCGCTCACATTTCTCGCGGTCCCATTTTCTTCCAATTTTGAGCCATGTTTAAAATTAACTAGTATTTCTTATTGACTCTACACCTAAACTTTATCTCGGCTGAGCCAAAAGGAAATCTGTTCTGTTTTAAGATTATCGCGTTCAATCAGACGGAAACATTGTTTTATTCTGTAAAAATAAATAAAAGTATGGAGACCTTACCCGACAGTAGATTAGAAATAGGTACCGGAAACAAAGAATCCCAGTAAGAGAATTTTGAAGTTGAATCTAGCATTAGTGTTATCAATAAACAAATTTTATTATTTATATATATATCGCGATATTTATATCGCGTTTACTCCATACATGCTTAGAGCATTCCTCGTAAATAACACAACTTATAGAGAAAACCACATCAAAGTTGAGGTGTGACGTAAAGTGGTTATCGTTAGATGTAGTTCTGGAATATTGTATACACTTTTGTGTTTTATATACTTACACATAGTCTATCATATTATGTAGTATGTAATTACATTATATAATCAATGTTGTTCACGCCTACAATGAATGTAAAGTTAGACGTCGTTTGATACAAATCTCAAGTCAGGTTATTTAAGATGAAGTTTATTGACGAATTAAAGTTACAGGGAAAAAACAGAGGTCTGACATAGAATTGACATAAAATCTAGATAGGGACTATCCTCTGGATCCACTTTAACTTACTCTCTACCTGAGGCTATTTGTTTGTTGCTACACTAGCCCATCAGCCAACAGCTGCTTTCAGCGCGCTTGAACAACGTTTAGCCTAATCCTGTAAATGACAGGAAATGTAAATGCTTAAGTTATAAATAAGCTTATTATTTTGCGAAGAAACTCGAGTATATTAATCCTACGACGACAATTGTCCTCAATTATAACCCATGTGCAATACATGCGGAAGGCATATGTACTGCTCCTATGTTAACAAATCAATAAATGGCATTACTTAGTAATTGTATATTTAATAATAAGTAATAATTACATTCATATAAAAATAGAGATTCAGAACTATTGTTACAATTAAGTAAGTATGAGGTTTATAATTCAATATTGTTATACGAAATAATTATTCTATACGAGCCGCTAGTTCGTACTGACAAAGTTGAACACGATTTAAATGTAGGCCAAGCCTACTGGCCTAGTATGCACGTAAGGTCCACTCCAGGCTTCTCCTCGCTCAGCTGTGCAATATTTCAAACAAGAATGTTGTGTACAGTGTTCAACTAACAACAACAACGATATAGTATAAATATTAATACAGTTCCATCTTTTTATCTTACGTACGAAGACATCTTGCTGTTACAATGGAGAATGTAAAATCATGGGCGTGATTTTATTTATTTAATTATGTACATCTTACAATATTAAGGTTCGTTCGTCACATGCTAGGATTCTCTGGGTACACACGTAAATACGTTTGTGCGAGTGCATGTCTGTGGATTTATACTTTGGTTAATTAAGAAATATTACAGAGCAACTCTTCTATCTCACTGCAATTTATATTATCCAGCCATTTTTTATACCGTCTCACATTTAAGCTTCGTTAATTTTAATTGTCCGAGGATTTTATTCGTGAGTAGTCGATATACGTATATAAAAATCGATTTGATATATTTGTAAAGAACACATTTTTTATAAAAAAAATTGCCGGTAGTGGAAATTTGAATGATACGTTAGTTATTATGCAAAGGCCAATAAAATTGATTGCTCGATTGTTGATCAAAGTTCTGTTCTGAAAATATTCGATTGGATCAATTGGATCAATTGGAGCGACAACAAAAAGAGATAAAGATAGAGTCACGAGTCAGAGATGGAGGGCGGTAGCTATCTCTGCCAGTAAATGTACTAGTTAGTTTGGTTTCGGATAGTCGGGTATACTGTGTAGTCAGTATATGTATATATAAACTCAACCATATTTGAACAGATATAAATCTACACCATAAAGCCAATTGTTGTCCGAGAAACAAAAGAGCCAACTTTGAAAATAAAATTAAAAAAGGCAAATGAATTTTTATAAGCTATTCAGTTCTTTTGTTCGACTTTTATGTGCGTTATCTCAAATGTTTTTAAGCGATGGTTCATCTGACAATCGCTATTGTACCAAAGAATTAACGAAACGTTTTGTTTTTTACCGACATAAAACAAGAAGGGGGTTCTATGTTCGTGTATGTAAATACACACATAATTATGTATAGCTATAGACATAGCATTTTTATAGCAATAGCATTATTGTGTGTGAACTGATTTTGATACCTTATAAATATGGTGGCGATCTGATAATGGGTTCCGGAGATACAAGAGTGGAACTCTTCAACGGATGGGAATAATTCATTTCTTATCTTCTCCTCATTTCCTGGCCGACAACGCATCAGTGATGCTTTTCATCTTGCTGAAGTCAACATAAATAATACAGTTTATTAGTTTTAATTTGTTATAAAGTATTTTTTAACTAAGTACTTTTTCCGTACTAATAAAAATGCAACGGCGTCCAAACTGCAAATCGAATGTTTTTTATAGAAATTTAATATTGATACACTTTGTTTTTGATATGAGGGCTCACACACACATTATTGAACTGTCTGTCTATCTCATCACATATTTGTATATGTCTACTAAAACTTCAAAACAGATTCTTTGTTAGGAAATTCTCTATTTAAAAATTGGCGAACCGAAACCAAACGAAGCCGGGTTATATTATATGTTGATTTACAATACGCACCCACCCAATGATTCTCTATGTCTTGGTGGCGAGCACACCCATGCCCTGAAAGTAAATATTTACCTGTCGCATAAATTTCTACCCGCTCATGAACACGTCTCAGGATGTCACGCTTTTCGGGACGGCTCACTACCAACTGCGCGTAGTCGTGTCAAATGAAGGTAGGGAACGGAAATTTAAAGCTCGTTTTAAACCTCAACTGAATGCTGTACGTTTTTATCCGTTATAATACGTTTTTGGTTTATTTTTTGGGTTGACAATACTTATATCTATGACTGACATCAAAAAGAATTGTTATTGTATTTGATAACAAACTCCTAGAAGTAAAACAATCGACCCAGATTACGTAGAACACTAAACAAATGATTTGAGGGTAGTCTTAACCTCTCACTGCGATGCCTGTTATCGTATATTCCAGTTTTTCTCTAGAATATATATCGCTTATTTTTCTTAGATATAAGTATGAGTTAATCCTTCATTAAAATTAACTCATCATTTAAAATTTAAATTTAGAAAAAGGAAATAAACTTTTTCGACGCTCGACAAATACCTGTACACAAAGAAAAACGCCTTTTGCAAAGCAGAAGGTAAAAAAAGGTATTTACCGACAGTGACAAAAGCTTATCAGATACAATCAACTTAGTTAAGTCACCCGGAACATTGATCGCGACTGAGAAAGCTACCATGAATTGAACCGAGCAAGAAGTCGATACCTCAGTTTTCCTTCACTATTCACTATTCACGAGAATCCTAAAATTTTGATCGGCATGGCTTCGCCTTTTTTAAGTAAAAACAGTAGATGTCATTACGTTGATTCTATTTCGCTCTTTTATTGAATTGTAAAAGTTCATCAAAAATTAAACATGTCTTTTTAATTTGTGTAAGAAGAGGTACACACGCGCAAAACCAAAACTCGTCGTAGTTTTCAACAGATGCTTGCAATGAAGCTTTTATCCGTTTCGTACAAGTTGTGAGGGAAATTGTACTCATATATAGCGGCATAATTAGGCTTATTAGTTTCGGACCTAACCTACCCTTTTCAAAAGCCATTCACGACGAGAGTGCACTTGCCACTGAGAGTGGAATCGTGGTATATCCGAATGGCTATCCCATTTGAAACTGTTGGAAAAATGTTCATCTCTTATAATGTTCACCATCCATGCACCCGCAACGCAGGGAATCCTGGTGTTGGGATGCGGTGTATGAACTTTTTTATCTGCTATCTAAGAAACATCAAGTGCTGAAGTAATAGTATGCCATTTAGTTTGGTTGTTTTAGGAGTTGATTATTATGCGGGTAATCATGATGAGTAATTTTATGCCAATATTTTCACTGATGGCATACGAGTACCCAGACCATATGGAGACACATGGTTACCGTCGTCCTTAGAAATCTTAGCACCGTAAGTATCAACGACGCGTTGCCAGCCAAGAAGGAAACGAGAAATCAGGTCGCAACTTGATATCTATCTATTTTATAACCGGCATTTGTAACCAACTTCAGACAGACAGACAGATAGACTCTTTGAAAAGGAAAGGATTTCCTACTACTCACGATTTAGATGGACTAATTTTTATCCCTCAAATTTATATGATTCAAGAAGAAAGAAGATCCAAAAAATAAAAAGTAAGTAAGTAGTTTAAACAGAATATTATTTACACCGGAATCAATGCTCAGGAAGTTTCAATTATTTTTTTTAGTTAATTGTCAACAAATTAGACCTGATCGACAACATCTTTTAACAATATCTAAAGGCGATACTAACCCTATCGAAACTCATTTAACATATTAAAAAATACAGAAAACATGACTAATGATATAATAACCTATCATCCATCATCTTTAATGGGAAACAAGTCTTCACAGGCCAGACATGGCGTCATCTCTGCAGAAAATCTCCGAATAATAATAATAATGTGTGATATTATATATTACGCTTACCCTGAACGTTCTACATCGAACAATATACAGATATGGGAAATAATCTGATGCTACAATAACGCATGGAGTGTCTATATAAGATAACTTAAAAGTTCATAACAGGAAATCAAGATCGGGTTTGACAGATAGAATACGGTATTGTAATGTAATGTAGGTAACATTCAACTTTATTTAAAGTTTCTCAAGATTTAACAAAGTGAGGAAAGTTATTAACGAATAAATAATGTTTTGGAACTATGAGCTATTCTTTGCTGCACATCGCGGACCACCTGAACACGTCAAGCAGTATTGTTCTGACTTCCGATCAGATGCCTAGCGAATATAAATGGATATACATATTTATATTTATCACAATTCACAATGTTTCATGTATGACCGAACAGATCTATGTCATACTATTGTTGTGTGTGTTGTAGTTGAGATGTTGTTGTGATCATTCGTGGAAAATGAGGAAAAACATAATTTCTGTGGTTGGCTTTTATAGTTTTTTTCTTCTTAACAATCAAAATAATAAGATCGTAATAAAATTATACTATGTGTATAGCCAAACAAGTGTTAAACTATTTTCATCAGTCGTCTCTAAACCTCTTTATATAAATGATTCATTGGCGTGATAGACAAGACAAGTTCGTTCTTGGCTCTTTAGAATACACGTACAATTTTTTTAAGTAATTTGACGACAAACGAGTGAATGAGCCACCTGACGGTAATAGGCGAGAGTGAAGGGAACGGGGGACCCGCATTATTACCGGCCCTCCGACTCTACGACCGAAACATGTATGAAACATTTCACGATCGATTTTAGATAAGTGGTAGCTAGCCATACGAGCGAAATACTCTACACCATGTAAGTACCATCGGGATTAAACTAGGTGGCACTGTGCCTAGCGACCTCTTATAGGAGGGACCTGTCATCATAGCCTCTTCTGTTGTTCAACAGGGTGCACCACGAGCAGGGGACGTCGGCTTATACTCAAAAATCGAGGCGCGACTTACCCTCCGAAAAATTTATTTTGACCGGCCAATTAGCATAGCAGTCTTAGTCAGCGGTGATTTTGTCAATGTGTTGGTTGAATTTGATGTATGCGAACTTTCCCCAGTAATTCGTGAACATGTGACAGATGTGATTATTAATTTGGCAATAGTGTAGACGTGTCAGTTGACAGATGGAAAGAAGTTCATGTTGTCCTATTATATCGTCGATCACTAGAAACTCAGCAAACTACTATCAGTAAGCAGGGATAACCGAATGCTACAGACGTAGTCAGTTGAACCGAAAATTTGTCAGTAGGGATCGTAAACAAACGTAACATTACGTCAATCGATACCATACCCTTTTATATCCGTCGTCGGGAGAAAGTACAATATTTTTGTATACCAAAGTTCTTTTATGTAAATGCCAACAAACAAAGAGATATATAGAGATATATCCATCAGTCGTCCATTGTTCCATGGTAAAGCTTAGGTCATTATCGTGGATACAATAAGACTTGCGAGAATAAAGCCCAATGAGCTAGTGCGATACAACTAAGCGAGTGAGTAAAAAGTAGAGTGAGAAAAACACACGAACATTTTATGGCTTATAGAGTTACTAAGGGCGATCCAAGGGTTTCTAAGGGCTCGTGTTTATTGGAAGCGATCGACCAATTTAAGCAACTTCCGGCACAGTCGATAGATAGAATGATAGGTGACCGCTAGAGGTTCCTAAACGCTTCCGTGCTTCGGAGGACAGAATAAGTCGATCGACACTATGACATAAGACAGACACTGAAATTAGACACCAATTTCTGAATCAAACCTCACTTTAGAAATATTACATATAGCCAAAGTGTAACTCACAAATTGAATCGAAATTGTAACAGAGAGTCGAATTAATGGAAATAAATAATAATAATATTACGCATGTATTCACATATGAATGACTACTTATAATAATACTAATTACTGAAAGGCTTTTTGTTTGTTTAAGCAGTGGCTAGTATTTTTAACGTCGGTCGCTGCATAGGAGACCGACGGCTACCATAATGTTTATAAAGGTGTGTTTTGTTGGCCAATGCGAACTTAGCCTTGGCAGACTATGGCTATTATCCTACAAAGAAAATATTCATTAATTTATTGACTTGCCATAATTGCTTTAAACATGTGCCTCAATGTCTTAAAAAAGTTCAACAATAACAGCCAATTCACTTTTAAAAACTGACATTTAATTCCTAATACATTTTCGTTCTGTTCGTTATCTTGACTTCACAACAACACGGCTACACAAAGAATCCGGGGACCGGGGATTTTCTTCTCCTTTCTTTATTTTCCGATTTATAAGCGGACTAGTTGCAATTGACTGGTTCACAAATTTATTTATCTTTAAATCGACATGACCTAACCTTGTTTGCTGTTGTTTTTGGGGTTTTCATCAACCTCAAGAAACTAGTAGTATTCGAGGTCGATTACAAAATATTACTCTCAATGGAAGTAATACCTGTAAATGTTAGGATATTAACCCATGACAGTGGGACTCTAAAATCTGTACTCATAACTGTATAAAGGCTTAATACGAAAACACTTTTCCTAGTTTGACTGTCACCCAGTCTGACTTGCGATTTTCTCCAGGTTTGATAATTATTGTACAGATTAATGTTTGTTCTCGGTTCATGCCAACTAGCACACAGATTCATTGTGTGAGGTTGTCAGTGCGTGAGCGTTAACAATATTTCACAATTAAATACATTTGGTCAGCATATAATAATGTACTATGTACAAGGAACTCTCTCGTATGGTGGAGACATTGTCCTATGTATGCACATTAAGAATTAACGTCTCATAGTAATAACTCGTTTGTTGCAGGGTATTCTGCTATCCTATCTCTGGAATATACAGTATTCATCTCGCTTCATAGAAATTTAATAGGTTTCATTCATCTATTATTTGGAAAGTTTATTTTCGCTCCAAAATAAAGCAACTTAAAACGCTATCAAACCATTCAGAATCATCTTTGTGAGATTCTCACGGTGAGTGACCAAGCTTAACACTTCTTCTACGTACACTAACGTTACAAGGCGCATAAAGTGATTTTCGTTACAGCTTTTGCGATAATATCACATCATAATCCGTTTCATTACTATACTCGGATCTTATCTTATAATTAGTTTTAGTTGGCCGCCGTCACACAACTTCAAGATAATTTTCAAATATTTCTCTTCTTCATTTTTCCTGCATCACACACCATTAATTTATCCGCCTTTAATTTAGCATGAAAAATCAGGTTTTGATTAAAACCAGGAGGCATTCTGCGTCGCATAGGGAGGTGGAAACTCGTTGACCTAGAAACGTGACCTTCGTGAATACGTGGAGCATCTTACTACCCTTTACTACATACTTGGGTTATGTTTTTTTTGTTTCGTTTTCACTACATATTTATCATTAACGCACAACGGCCTGTGTAGCACTTTATATACGATTAAAGTATGTAAATTATTTTATCCTTTGATTGATGATCTTTTTAGAATAGTGGTAAAATCAAATAATCAGTAGTGTAAGCAGATTTTTCACCATATCGTCCTTCAGCGCTTAGCCTGATGGCGCGGTGTCATCGTATATGATCGAGAGGGAAGCAACTTTGAGCAATCGATGTTTGAATGGGTGACCGTGGCTGGAAATACATTCTAAGTGGTTCCGTGCTTTAGAGGCCACGTTAAGGTATCCCGTACTGTTAGATAGGAATCGTTAATCCATTTCGAAGTCGTTAATAAATAAGACGTTACGTTTTACCACAACCACGACGAAGCAATGAGATGAAGTATTCTTGACATGATATTTCATGATATGCCGTAACCCTCAAGATATATAACGTATATATCCGCATGTATTTAAAATACACACATTGTAAAAACAATGTGTAAAAAACCGGTAAATAGAATAAAAAAAAATTATACAATAATTTTCACACTAGTGGTCGCAGGTCAACTGCAATGATTAAATAACGTTCTGTTTCACTTTTTGTTATATAACACAATAAAAACTATACAATAATTTTCACACTAGTGGTCGCAGGTCAACTGCAATGATTAAATAACGTTCTGTTTCACTTTTTGTTATATAACACAATAAAAACTATACAATGATTTTCACACTAGTGGTCGCAGGTCAACTACAATCATTAAATAACGTTCTGTTTCA